>JABSNV010001031.1:0-76713 GCA_024085815.1 Flaveria linearis
ACAGACGCTTCAAGAAGTGCAAGAGCTAAAGATTTATGGGAAGCTTTGAAGTGATGTATGAGGGATCCAAGGAAACTCAAGAGAACAAGAAAGATCTCTTGAAGCAAGCAGTTGAGAACTTTCTTTCAAGGCTGGTGAGACCTTGACTCAACAATACTTCAGGTATGTTGAGCTAGTAGATACTCTGGCGGATATTGGAGTAGCTCTTAAGAACAGGAGACATAGTTAGGAAGTTCATGTCCTCTCTTCCTAAGCTATGGGACTCACTACTGTGTTGTCATCAAGAGAACTTCGGACCTTAAGATCTTTCTCTCCACAGAGTTGTATGGTATCCTAAGGCATTTCAGATGGAGATGAACATGCGAGAACTCCTCTGACCACTCCAATAACCAACAGAGTTCAGCCCTTCATGTGGTTGAAAGGGGAAAGCATGGAACAACAACATCAGTGCTATGCTCCCTGACAACTCACATACTGGACCCTTCATCACTCTACCTGAGACTCAAAAGTCTCAAAAGGTTCAACACAACTCTTTCAGGATAGTTGGCCTTTGTCTCTGGAAGGGGGACACTCTGGTGATTTTCAATACTGCTTTGATGATCTTGAGTGCTTCAATCCAGATGATGTGGAGTATGGACATGTCCAGCAGATGGCTCTTTTAACTTACAGAGCGAAGAAGTTCTCAAGAGAACTGGAAGGCAATTCCCTCAAAAACACAGTCAACAGCAAGTTTGGTTTGATAAGAGCAAAGCAAGGTGCTACAACTGCAAACCAATTGGTCACTTGCTAGGCAATGCAAGGCTCCTAAGAACAACCCGGGAACCCCCACAGGCCTCCACACTCCCACTGCTTCCAAGCATGAGAAAAAGTCACTGAAACAGCTGCTGTTGCTCAGGAAGTTGACTGGAGCTTCATGGTACAGGATGTGACTCCCGCTCAAGCACTCATGGCCGGACAGATGATGATCAGGTATATGAACATCCTTGTACTGCGCCGGTCTGCTAAAGTTAAAATTGTATAAGGATTAATTTCGGAAATCAGATCTGAGGTTGAGTCTTTAAATGTGCTAAAATCTGACTTTAAAAGAGCTGAATCTGACATCAAAGGAACATTGATGAGTTAGAGAAAATGTGTCTCTTTGAAACATGAAAAGACTAACTACAAGACTCAAATCAAAGATCTGATCTCCAAACTTTCTGAAGTTCAAGCCCAGTTAGTCACAGCTGAGGTCAGGCCAGGAAGCAAGCTATTGCTGAGCAAAGCTTCCAAACTATTCTTCATCAACCTCTCATTCCAAAATGTTTTATCAAAACAAAGAAGGGTTGGGAACCAGTGAAATAGCTCCACCACACTATTATGAGTATATCAGACTACCTAGCTGTGGTACTGAAGAGCAAGAGGTTCCAACTGCTGACCCTTCTCCATTGGAACTAGAGGATGAAGCAAAAAAATAGTGGCCTCCAAAGGGGAGAAACAGGAGGATACACCCATCTCCACCTGTGATTGACCAAATCCTGACCACAAGGCAAGAAGAAGCAGAGCTAAACTGCTAGAAGGATGCTAAGAAGGTGCAGAGTCCAAGCTTAAGTGTGACCCTAAGCAAAAGGGTGTCTTCATTTCTGCCGGATTTCAAGTGGTAGGTACTCATGATTCAGGAAAGGAGTGTAGTACCAGCACTCCTGTCCTACTGAAGAATCAGAAGTTAAAAGGGAAGTTGCTGATGAAGAGAAGAAACCAAGAAACAGCACCGCAAGTCCAGAAGACTAACATCGCATGATATATGTGTGGTTTGCACAACCACATGGCTAAAGATTGTTACTACAATCCAGCAAGCACACATTATGCAAATAATGTTAGAAAAGAAAGTAGTCCGAGAAGGCTTCTCAGTTGGACCACTTCAAAAAGGTCCAAATGATGAAAAGGGAAAGTTGGTCTCGGAAGCAAGTTGCTTTCGGAAGAAACTGCTTCTTCGAAGGGAAAGTGGCTTCGGAAGCCAAACCTTCTAAGGTTCGGAAGAACAAGAAGGCTCCCTTGAAACCCATCTCAGAAGAAGACTACTCGGAAGAAAAGGTGGTGAAGCTTCTTCCGAAAGAGAGAAGCTCGGAGGAAGACATGCTGCAAAAGCTTCAACAAGCTCATCCTCAAAGATCAACCAAAGGATGGATTGGAAGATCAAGGAAGATGCTGCAGCCCAGACATCTTCTTCAACAATGACCTCTTTTAACCCCATGCATATCTTCGGTTCAATTATGGCACTATCTTGGAAGAGCCGAGACTGTAAGGTTGGGCTTCCAAACAAACTACCATCTCATCTATGTGCAGGGACATCCATTTGACAAGAACAACAATATCTGGATTGTAGATAGTGGATGCTCCAGGCACATGACCGGGAACAGATCTCTCCTTCAACAATTCCAGAACTTTGATGGAGGGCCTGTCCAATTTGGAGGTGAGGCCGGAGGATATATTTCTGGCAGAGAAAGTATATCCAATGGCAGAAAAACATTGACAAAGTTCACTTTGTCAAACAGCTTGAACACAATCTGTTAAGTGTTTCTCAATTCTGTGATCAGAAGCATCAGATGCTTTTCACGACATGAGTGCATTTCCTCAAACCAGGGATGACAATTCCTCCGGAATGGTGCTTCTTAGATCTCCCAGGAAAGGGGATATGTATAAGCTGGATATGAACAATGCTTCTCCTGGGGTGAAGTATCATGCTTTCTTTCCAAAGCTGATAGTGTGATGAGTCAACACTATGGCATAACGCATGTGTCATGTGAATTTAAAAAATGAATAAATTGTCTAAAAATAACTTGGTACATGGTTGCCTAAAAAGGAATTTTTCTGCAAAGATAACTGTGTTGCATGCCTGAAAGGGAAACACCACAGATCATCTCATAAATCCAAAATGTGTTAACTCTATCACTACTCCATTACACTTATTGCACATGGATCTTTTTGGTCCACAAGTATAATGAGCATTGGAGGAAATCATAATGCCTTGTGATCGTTGATGATTTTAAGATTACATGGGTATTCTTTTTAAGAAGTAAAGATGAAACTGCTGAAACTTTAAATCTTTTATTTTAAAATAGAAAATCAAATTGATCACAAGGTTAAGATTATTAGAAGTGATCAAGGGACTGTTTAAGAACTTCGTTCTTGACTCATTCTGTGACTCAAAGGGATTGCCAGACAATATAGTGCTCCCAGAACTCCTCAACAAAATGGTGTTGCTGAGAGGAGGAACAGGACACTTATTGAGGCTGCTCGGACCATGTTAGCTGATTCAAAGCTGCCTCTAACATTCTGGGCAGAGGCAGTCAGCACTGCATGCTATGTGCAGAACAGGGTTCTTGTAGTTAAGCCCATGGAAAAACCCCTTATGAGTTATGGAACAAGAGGCCACCGTTCATTGGCTTTCTAAGGTCCTTTGGCTGCAGGTGTACCATACTTAACACAAAGGACAACTTGGCAAAGTTTGCTGAGAAGTCGGATGATGCTATCTTATTGGATACTCTTCTAGCTCTAAAGCTTATAGAGTATACAATATTAAGAATCAACAATTTGAGGAGTCATCCAACATAGTTGTTAATGAGCACACTCCTTGTGTTAGGGGAATGGACCTGAGTATATTTTGATTTAGAATTGTTTCCAAACTATTCTAAACCATCTTGTGAGAATGTTTCAGCTGGAACAGGTGCTCAAAGTGATGCTGATGCTGATGCAGGTCAACTATATGAGCTTCCCAGACCTATTCCAAATTCTCCAAGAGCTGAAGGGCAACAAGCTTCAACTATTCACAGATCTGACAGTGTAAACTATCTCCAGAAATAGTGAAGCTTCAACAAGTGAATCACTTGATCAACCTCAAAGTTCCTCAGGTGATCCACTACAACACCAGGTTGAGGGAAGTGGTATTCTGAAGGAACAGGCAACTGTTAATACTACTTCACAACCAACCATTGATGATGTTTCTCAATCATTCAATCAGTCCTCATTGAATGACTCTGAAAAGCAGTTGGACAGAGTGATCCAATTCCTGATCAGAATATGTCTAACCTAGACTTATCTCTGCAATTGGAAGTGATTCCTCGTCTTAGGATTCACAACACTCATCCAACTGAGAACATCATAGGAAAGTCTCTGAGGGTGTGAGAACAAGAGGACAAACTCATCATGGGAATGTCTGCTTGTACTCATGCTTCCTGTCTCAGATGGAACCAAAGAAGGTAGAAGATGCCTTAAAGGATAGTAGTTGGGTTGAATCGATGCAGGAGGAGCTGCTTCAATTCAAAGACAAAAGGTCTGGAATCTATGCCCACTACCATCTGGTCAAGTACCCATAGGCACTAAATGGGTATTCAGGAACAAGAAAGATGATAGAGGCTTGATTATCAAGAACAAGGCAAGACTAGTAGTTCAAGGGTACACCCAGGAGGAAGGAATTGATTATACTGATGTCTTTGCACCTGTTGCAAGACTTGAGGCAGTTAGGATCTTCCTTGCTTATGCTGCATCCAAGAACTTCACAGTCTACCAACTTGATGTCAAGTGTGCTTTTCTATATGGGGATATAGATAGGGAATCTATGTGTGTCAACCTCCAGGATTTGAAGACCCACAGCACCCCAACTATGTGTGCAAGCTGGATAAAGCTCTATATGGGCTGCACCAAGCACCTAGGCTGTGGTATGAGACCTTGTCTCAGTTTCTCCTGAAGAATGGATACACTAGAGGTACCATTGACAAGACTCTTTTCATCAGAAAGAGTGGAGAAGACATTTTGCTTGTACAAGTCTATGTTGATGACATCATATTTGGTTCTTCAACGACCAAATGTGCAAAGACTTTGAAAGCATTATGAAGCAGAAGTTTGAGATGAGTTCCATGGGAAAAATGGACTTTTTCCTAGGAATCCAGGTGAAACAGATGAAGGAAGGGTTCTTCATAAGTCAATCTAAGTATGTCTCAGACATCTTAGAAAGATTTGAAATGAAGGACTGTAAACCAGCCAAGACACCCATACCCAGAAACCATAATCTTTGCCCTGACCTTGAGGGGGAGGATACTGATCAACATCAGTATAGAGCAATTATTGGTTCTCTGATGTATCTCACTGCAAGTAGACCAGATATCATGTTTGCCACATGCATTTGTGCAAGATATCAGGCTGCTCCAAAGGTGTCTCACCTAGCTGCTGCAAAGAGAATCCTCAGATACCTCAAAGGAGCACCTAAACTAGGTCTCTGGTATCCAAGAAATAGTGATTTCAATCTCTATGGATACTCTGACAGTGACTATGGTGGCTGCAACATTGACAAGAAATCAACATCAGGAGGATGTCAATTTCTTGGTGGAAGGATTATCTCATGGCAATGCAAGAAACAATCCTGTGTCTCTACATCAACTGCTGAAGCTGAATACATTGCTGCTGCTAGCTGCTGTGCTCAACTGCTATGGATTCAAAATCAGATGTTAGACTATGGTTCAACTTCATGACTACTCCTATCCATATTGACAACAACAGTGCTATCTCCATTACTGAGAATCCGGTGAAGCACTCCAAGACAAAACACATTGATATCAGGTATCATTTCATTAGAGATATTCATGAAAAACAGCTGATAAAGTTAATCAAAGTTGACTCAAATGACAATATGCTGATTTGTTCACAAAGGCATTTGATGAACAAAGATTTAAGTATCTCATATCAGCAATTGGGATGATAAACATTGAATAACTACCTCTTTGAAGACCTTTTTAAATGAGTAATGTCTTGTGTCAATACAATTTAAGCCCTGTTACAAAAGATCTTTAAACTATTCCAAGTGTAAATTCCTTCCGAAGAGGAACTAACTCTCGGAAGATATTCTTGAATATCTTCCGAAGCTAAATTCCTCAATGGAAATTTTCTTCTCGGAAGAGTTTTTGGTCTCGGAAGAAGCGATTGATTCTATATCAGATCTACTTCCGAAACTTATAAAACTCTCCATTCGGAAAGACAGCTTTACCTTCGGAAGCAATGCCTTGCTTCGGAAGATAAAGTGCCTTCAAAGGACAATTTTACCTTCGGAAGCACTATCATGCTTCGGAAGAGAAATTGCCCTCGGAAGAAAGTTACCTTCGGAAATGTTTTACCCTCGGAAGTAAAGTTTTATATGTAACGGATATCTTTTGGGCCCCACTCTGTAAAAAGTAAAGATTTTGTTGATAATGTCAGATTATTTAAAATTATCCTTGCCGCCATCATCATTTCTCTGCCGTAAACCACCATACCACCCACAGTAACCCCAAAACAGTAACCCTATTACCACCATTCACCCTTTTTAAATAATCTTGACTTATCAATTTCATCTTCTTTTACCACTTTACAGCCCTAACTGTTCCCTTCACTGTAAAACCCTCAATCTCACTCAAAATTTCAAGCTTACCTTTTCTCCAATGGCGCTAAAACCCTCAGCAAATCAAGTCGCATTACTTGACTCGTCAAGGGATGCCGACTTCACCCAAATCATCACCTTTCTCACCGAATCCACCTACCTCACTGCACTCACAGTTAACCCAACCGTATCTCCAACCATATGTCAGAATTTTGGAGCAACAGAGAAACTACAGTGCTGAACGGGGTTCGAGTCCTGAGAACCAGAGTTTGTGGCCAAGAGTTGGTCATCAATGAACAGATCATCAGGGAGCATCTCGAGCTTCACGATGATGGGGCTCCTACTGAGTTCCCCAAGGAAGACTTGGAAGGCACCTATATCCTCATGGGATATGGAGGCGATGTCAGCAGGTCTACAGTATACAAGTTCAACTTCTCTTACCATTGGAAGTTCCTGCTGCACATTGTTTTGCACTGCCTATCCAACAAATCAGGGGGTTGGGATCAAATCCCATATGAACTAGGATGCCTAGTTCATGGGTTGGTGAGAGGCCTCAGATTCAACTACTCACGATTCGTGTTGAACAACCTAATCGCCAATCTCAGCAGGGATACATTCTTCATGTATCCCCGATTCCTTCAAACACATAATCAACTGTGAGATGGAACCAAGCAAGCTTGTCTGTGCAGCTGCTCTTCCTGTTCCACACATGAGGCCTACCATCTTCAAAACACTGAAGAAGATGTCCACCAACTTCACTGGACGGTACACTCCATTACCTCCAGAGATGACTGAGCGCATAGCTCCTAGTGACATCCCTGTTCTCCCCACAGGTGATGAACCCACACCAGCAACATCCACCACAATACCAAAACCTTCTTTACCCATCAAAGCCACATATCAGAGACGCCCCAAACGAACCCTTGTTCAATCTACTCTGATTGAACAAGCTCCTCCTGTTCACACCGAAAGGACTAGAGTGGAATCATGGGCTCCCACTCAGTCCGAGGTCACACCATCCTTCACATTTGACCTCAATGTGGGTTTTGAGCCTCCTCAGTCTCAAACCCTGAGCCCGAAACCCAAGCCTTTAGCCCACAGGGTGAGTCTCTACACTCCCTATGCAGCTTCTAGGGACAGCCCACCATAGGCTCAATGCCTGTAGACATTGATCAAGGTCCCGGGTCAGTAGGATTAACCACCCTCTCTTTCACTGACCTTTTACTCCGAACTGATGAAGAGATTACATCTCTCCATGGCCATGAAGTTGATCTACAACACCCACTAAGAGATCAACAGAGCCAAGAGGGATCCCTTGTCTCTAGCCCCCATCAGAAGCCTGCTACTGAGGTGAGTCCCACTGATGTGGAGGGGACTCATGTAGACTCAGCTGCCACTACTCAGAGTCTCTCATGAGCTCTCAGGACAGTGGTAACATATTAGGACTGAGTCTACGGCAACTTTGCCCATTGACATCTCTGAAAGAGATGACTCTGAGCAAGGAAACCAGGGTGCCAAGAAACCACATCTGGTGGTGAGAGTGAGCATACTAGGTATGTTATCTCATCTCCCCGTGATTCTTCCTATGAAGATGAGGGAAGTATGCAACTAACACTTCAGTACTTGCTTTCTAAGGTCTCTAACCTGGAATCACAGGTGAAGATCTTAGAATCAAGGACTGCCACTCAGCAACTTGAGATTAACTCTCTCAAGGCTAAACTAGCTGAGAAACAGACGGAGAGGTCTGTTAGGCATGTACCAATCCAGGTCTCAATGACTTCTTCCTCTAGCTCATCTAGCTCTCAAGATGATGCTACCAAAAAGGGGGAGAAAGTTCAGAGACAAACACCTATGGAACCACAGACCCAACTCATTCCACCCAACAAATCATTACACTACCTGAGTCATCTCAATCCTTTCTGGAGATTGACTCAAGGATGCTTCAAGATCTCTACAGACTGTTCACACAGTTTGTATTGAGATCATCCCTAGAACAGCCCAGCCCCGACACCACACTTGCATACTTTGGGGCTGAGGAGCTTCAAAGACTGACTGCACCTTCTACCTCTGTGGAGGAAGTTGGTCAACCTAAGGTCTTCATGGAACCTGAGATTAGCTTCGAAGGGGAAAGGGGACTGATGGCCCAGCAACTGAAACAGATGGGACAGAATCTGTAGTAGTCTCATCTTCCGAAGCTCTCGCTGAGGCTTCCGAAGCTTACATGGAAGCCTCGGAAGAACAAGATAAGTCTTCCGAGGCCGAAATAGAAGCTGCGGAAGGCCTATTTCAGATGTCCGAGGAACTGACCATCACAGATGTCATTGTTGAAATTGCATCTGAGGTGAGCAGGGAGGACATTTCTGATATACCTCCAACCCAAGCACCAGCTGAACTTCTCTCTCAATCACAACCCTCCATCCAAGAACCACCGCAGTCAAGCACAATCAAAGACAAAGGCAAAAGAAAGTTGACTGCGGAAGAGCTTCAGGAGGAGGAGAAAATTGAGAAGGCCAAAAAGAAAGGTCGGTTTCCTACTGAGAAGCTGTTAGCTGCTAGTTCTAAAGCAGCTGCAGCCAATCAGGAAGAAATCAACCAGAGGAGAAGAACAGCACTCATTGACCAGCTCATCAATCTAGGAGCTGCCAATGAGGAAATACTCCTGCTACCATTAGAGGAGTTGGTGACTTTGAAGAGGTCAACCAGGCTACAACAAGAAAAGGAAGCCAGGTTGGCCTTGGAGAGGGAAGAACAAGAGCAGAGGGAGGCAGCCCTGAGGCTGAGAGAGGCTAGGATCAAGTTCCTCCTCTCAAGAGGCTTCAGTCTTCCCGAACTGTCTCCACATGATGATGACATGATCCTGCTGCTCCACAACAAAGAGCAGGATCAAATGGAGAAGGAAAGGAAGAAGGCTGCTAGGGAGAAGTTGAAGGTAAAGAGGAAGAGGGAGGAAGAGAAGGAGGTCACTGCTGCCAAGAAGTCAACTGACAAAGCCTGGATGAAGGACTACCTCCGGGCTCATGGCTTCTCTGGTAGGCAGGTGGGACCTATGTCCGAAAGGACACTCCAGCGGATAGTCAGTGAAATAAAGGCTGACATCCGTTTGGGGAAAAGGAAGGAGATGTACAGGAGGATGAAGGGAATGGTTTTCACCCCAGCCACTCAACCACAGCCACAACCCACACCAGAACCAACCCCTTTTCCATCAAACCTGAACCCACTGATGAAACCTTCACCCCTCAACCCACAACTCTACCCAAACCTACCACATCACCTCAACCACCCAAACTACCCATCCTAAAACCCAAGACTCAACCCAAAACCACTAAACCTAAGCCTACCCAACAACAACCAAGATCATCCCCTCAGCCTCCTAAACATCTCTCCTTTGAAGAGATTAAGGAGTTCAAGACAAGGCTCATCAATTGCACTACCTTGAGCAGTATCTCCTGTGAGGGAGAGCTTATCAACATCACCTATGTTGATAATTCTTCAAGCTCCCTCACCCTAGGCCAATTTCTTGAATTGCCTAGAGAAACCTTGGGCCAGGCTGCAAGACTTCTTGGTCTCAACTCCGATACCCTCAATGCTGAGGAGAAGAGACTAAGAAGAAGACTGGTGACTCTGCTGGATACCAGGAAAGAGGACAGGATTTCTGGTCAATCTCCTGGACCTAGAAATGCAATAATCCAGTGGAGGTTCGATGAACCTTCTCACAACTTTGTTGTGGAAAGGGAGAATGGTGAAACCAACAGGCTCAATGCCACTTCTCTACTGCATCTCAGCAGATTTGATCTTGCTGAGCTTGCAGAGAAGCCATTCTCCAATCCCTCCAACTCTGAGACTGCTGCACACATCAGAAACCACATCAGCGGTCTCCACTTGGCTGAACGAAATAGAAGAGCCAAGATTGAAGAAGAGTTGAAGCTGAAAAGAGTGGAAGACAAGGAAAGATCAACCACCAAAGGCACAGCCTTTCTACAGATGGTGGAAGGTCCTGAATTGGAACCAATAGTTCGATGGGAATATGACTATACTTCCCATCAACTAACTCTTTTCAGAGGGCCACAACAGAGGGTACACATAATCCAAGGTGACAGAGTAGAGGTTCTGTCCACCAAAGATTTGTACAAGATTCTCAGCATCACAGCAGGAAAGAATGAAGACACTGATAAACACCTGCTTTCCTTGGTGCTGAGAGCTTTGAGAAGAAGAGAGAAGTGAAGTTTTGGTAGCATCAGCCTAGGGGGAGTTTGTTGGATCATGATAAGGCTGGTGCAACCAAATTCACTTCATAGTCATCTTTTGGTACTACATTCAAAGGCTTCCGAAGCCGAGCAAGAGATCTTCCGAGAGTCTAAGGAACAACAGCTGAAGACATCTTCCGAAGACAAAGTCTGAAAGAGCTTCCGAAGACAAAGTCTAATGAAAGAGCTTCCGAAGACAAAGTCTGAAAGAGCTTCCGAAGACAAAGTCTGAAAGAGCTTCCGAAGACAAAGTCTGATGAAAGAGCTTCCGAAGACAAAGTCTGAAAGAGCTTCCGAAGACAAAGTCTGATGAAAGAGCTTCCGAAGACAAAGTCTGCTTCCGAAGACAAGAAGACTCCAAGCCTCGGAAGAAGCAGTCTTCCGAAGTATAAGTGCCTTCGGAAGAAGTTACTCTTCCGAAGCACTTTATCCTTCGGAAGACATTGCTATGTCCAGCAGATAAAAGTATGGTCCCTGACAGTCCGCTGCAGACCTCTGATACAGCATGGCATCTTCCTAAAGAGCCATGTTGTTGACCATACTTTATTCTACTGTTCACCTTTTTATGTTAGTACATGTTACCAACTTTAGTTGGTGACAAAAGGTAAGTCAGGGACATGTCCTGACTACCAACTTTCAGACAAATGTCTGAAAGACCTCACCTAGAGTCTTGTAGTATAGATGTAAGGTTAGAGGTGTCCAGCTGGTATCAAAGTATATCCGGTTGTAGGTAGTATTATATATATCTTCTCCCTGTAACTCTTTATAATAGTGATTTTGAGTCCAAGTGTCTTGTAATCCTTTGAGTTGAGAAGCAATATATAAAAGTACCTTGAAAATTTATCTGCTGTTAAGTTTTCTTACTACTTGTTACTTGTTATATTGTGATCAACTCTTCATAGACTGCTTGCCGAGTGTTGATTCAAAGTGAGTTGAGAGAAAGACACCCGAAATCCGATCCTGCACTAAGGCAAGCGTATTCGTATAAATCTCATTGCGAGACCAGTTACGCTACCTGGGGATTTCTGGGATGAGTGATAAACTATAGTCAATACACAAGTCTATAAAGCAAATGGGTCAAGTATATTAAGTCTATGAACTAAATATACAGGTATGTTCCCACATACTTGATTTTATACATATACACGTGTTATCTGAACATCCAAGGAAGACATTATTACTCTTAGTCTTTCTACATGGGATACTTTGATACTAGAACTTTACACTTATATGCGCACAACATCATATTATTAGGGAACTCCGGTGATCACGCGTAGTGTTGATCTCGGATATTGAATCCGACCCTATCATGGTTATGACTGAAATCCTGAAAGTATGACGGATATGCAGTTATCATTAGACATAATGTGCTTATATGCTTACTTGCTATTACATGCTACTATTGGAATACTATTGGCTCATGGACAGGAGGACATCATATAATTTGTGCTTGTTGAATCTTAATAATACTATGATGTTAACTTGGGGTAAGTGAAGCTAAGGGTGATCATGCAAGGTAAATTACCGTTACGGGTGCACACGTAATTGCAATTCACCATGCATGAGAAGTCTGGCTAATCTTACCATGAGGTAACGATCATGAGTATCACACGTTTCTATTCTATACCCTAGGGTGCTAGGGTCATAATTCTAGTAAGACCTGGTTGAAGGCAATCAAATATTATCAACATTTACTCAAGTCCTGTCCTACTTAGAGCCTTCATGGTATTTCCAATCACGATATTGACCTTATGAGACATTACTCCACTTAGCGTTTCAGTAACTACTGATTAATGCTTAGAATGAAAGTGGAATACATGAATGTAGAGGAGTAATATACTCTCTACCCATACAAAATGTTATTCTTTGAGTAGGACTATGCTAAGGAAAATTAGGATATTATGTAACTAGTTTAAGTGTCATTCAAGGTATATCGTGGATGTGGTGGGAACGCTGCGGGGAACCCTATATATAAACATCATCGGTGTACTAAGAATGTGCTTAAACTGGGCTACGTAATGATCTTAATGGACCGAAGCATGGGTTATAGAAACTTGATAAGCGAAATCATGCGGTGACTAAAGTTTCCATCTTTCTGTAGTTAGAAGATGGCGCCTAGAAGAGTCACACGCAAAACCAACCAAGAAGCTGAAGCCCCGCAAAATAGGAGAAGGGGTAAACCATCAAGAACTGGTGGTGCTCCAGCCGACAATAATCAGGAAACTGGCAATCCTGATATAGCTGCTATGATTGCTCAGCAGCTAGCTGCATTAGTTCCTACCATTGTGACGCAAGTAAGCGACACCCTGCTGAATCATCCTCTCCACGGGGATCATAATATCAATGGCCAACATAACCAAGGGGTAGTGGATGATATTGGCATTGGTGGAACAATGGAAACGAAACTGGTGTCAACCATACCAAACGGGGATGCTCATATAAAGAATTTATGGCTTGCAAACCCCACGAATTCGATGGGAAAGGCAGAGCGATAGCCTTGACCAGCTAGATCGAGAAGATGGAGGCAGTAATCGATATTAGTGAATGCCTCGATAGTCAACGGATCAAATATGCCACCTGCTCGCTGCAAGGCAAGGCATTAAACTGGTGGAACACCCAGGTTCAGGCTAGAGGAAGGGAGTCTACAATGCAGATGACCTGGGATGAGTTTAAAGCATTAATTTCTGAGGAATATTCTCCTCTCAATGAGATGCAAAAACTCGAACAAGAATTTGGAATCACGCGATGGTGGGGCTGGGCACGCAGCGTACACCGATCGATTTTATGAATTGACAAGATTGATTCCGCATTTAGTCACACCGGAATCCAAGAGGATCGAGAGGTATATTTGGGGACTCGTGCCTCAAATCCGAGCACTGGTGACAGCAGTTGCTCCTCCTACAATCCAGAGCACAATTTTGAAGGCTGGCGTTTTACTGACGAAATGGTGAGAATCGGATTGCCGGGGAAGGGAACCGAGAAGAGAAAGGAGTTCGGGTCTAATGCTAGAAGATCCGATAGGAAGGCTAAAACAGCCCGAAGTTTTGTGGCTGTGACCCAAGAAAAGAAGGATTACACTGGACCGCACCCCAAGCGCAACAAGTGTAACTATCACCATTCCCCAGCAAGGCCGTGTCGGGAATGTACAAACTGTAGGCGCTTGGGTCACTGGGCGAAGGATTGTAGGATTGCACCAAACCTGGTAGCGCCCATCAATGCGGTTAACCCCGCCGGGAATGCCAGGGCATGCTATGAATACGGAGGTCTCGATCACTTCCGAAACAAGTGCCCCCGACTAAACAGAGCACCCGGTCAACAAGGCAATAACCGCAGCAATTGCTGGCCATAACTGGTAACCCGGGTCATGGCAATCAGGAAATGCTGCAAGAGGACGAGCCTTCGTCCTTGGAGCCAATGATGCCCGCCAGGATTCCAATGTCATCACGGTACGTACCTTCTCAACGACCACTTCGCCTCTATATTGTTTGATACGGGAGCAGACAATAGCTTCATATCTTCAGATTTTGCACACATGCTTGACTTGAAACCGAGTAGGCTAGAAACTAGCTTTTCCGTAGAAATGGCCAACGGTAGATTCGTACAAGCAGATAAGATCATTAGACAGTGCTCTATAATATTAGAGGACCATGCCTTCGACATAGATTTAATACCTTTTGAGTTAGGGAGCTTCGACGTAATTGTGGGAATGGATTGGTTGTCGAAGCACGGAGCCGAGATCGTTTGTCGGGAGAAAGTAGTACGAATCCCCATGCCTAATGGGGAGGTACTCAATATTCAAGGAGAACGACCAGGAAGAACTCTGAAGCTTATTTCCTGCATGAAGACGCATCGATGTCTACGGAAGCAGTGCTACGCACTCCTGGCTCATGATGTAGAAAAGAAGGAAGAAGGCATCAAGTTGGCAGATATTCCTGTGGTGCGAGATTATCCGGAAGTATTTCCTGATGATTTGTCGGGTTTACCTCCTCTACGACAGGTGGAATTTCGTATCGAGTTGGTTCCTGGAGCTACGCCGGTAGCAAAGGCACCATATCGATTAGCACCATCGGAGATGCAAGAATTATCCAGCCAACTACAAGAGCTATTGGAGAAGGGATTCATTCGGCCGAGTCATTCACCATGGGGAGCACCGGTTCTATTTGTCAATAAGAAAGACGGGTCATTTCGTATGTGTATCGATTATCGCGAGTTGAACAAGTTAACTGTGAAGAATCGATACCCTCTTCCCAGAATTGATGATTTGTTTGATCAATTACAAGGAGCTTCGTATTTCTCCAAGATTGATCTTCGTTCTGGATATCATCAACTGAGAGCTTTTGAGGATGACATACTGAGAACAGCATTCAGGACTCGCTACGGGCACTATTAGTTTTTAGTCATGCCGTTCAGGCTGACTAATGCACCAGCGGTGTTCATGGATTTGATGAATCGAGTGTGCAAACCATACTTAGATAAGTTCGTAATCGTGTTCATAGACGATATACTTATCTATTCTCGTTCGAAGGAGGACCACGAGAAACACCTTCGAGCAATTCTAGAATTGTTATGGGAAGAGAAGCTTTTCGCCAAATTCTCAAAGTGTGAATTCTGACTTCAAGAAGTGAAGTTTTTGGGCCATGTGGTTAATAAAGATGGAATTCACGTGGACCCTGGCAAGATTGAAGCGGTGAAGAAATGGGATACACCCCAAACACCTTCCAAGATACGACAATTCTTACGATTGGCCGGATACTATAATTGCTTCATCGCGAATTTCACGAAGATCGCACAACCATTGACCATGCCCAGAAGAACAAGAAGTTTGATTGGGGACATGCACAAGAACAAGCTTTCCAAACGTTAAAGGAAAAGCTGTGCAATGCTCTAATACTGTCCTTTCCGGACGGAACAGACGACTTCGTGGTGTATTGCGATGCTTCGCATCAAGGATTGGGATGTGTGTTGATGCAGAGAGATAAAGTGATCGCTTACGCCTCACGACAACTAAAGGTGCACGAAAAGAACTACACGACTCATGATTGGAGTTGGGCGCTGTAGTTTTTGCACTTAAGATATAGAGGCACTATCTGTATGGAACCAAATGCATCATCTATACCGATCATAAGAGCCTTCAACACATCCTAAATCAGAAAGAGCTCAACATGCGACAACGACGTTGGGTAGAAGTACTTAGTGACTACGATTGCGAAATCCGGTATCATCCGGGGAAAGCAAATGTGGTGGCTGATGCCCTTAGTCGTAAAGAACGCGTAAAACCACTACGTGTTAGAGCTTTGGGATTGACTATTCAAACGAACTTGAAAGCTCAAATTCAAAGTGCACAAAGTGAGGCTCTAAAAGAAGAAAACCTTGCGGGAAAAGAATTCCGAGGGTTGGATAAACAGATGAATCGTGATGACGGCGTACATTACTTATTGATCGCATATGGGTCCCAAATGGGGAGGTGTACGCACACTAGTCTTGGATGAAGCACACAAGACTCGATATTCTGTTCATCCCAATGCGGACAAGATGTACCATGATCTGAAGGATCTGTACTGGTGGCGGGTATGAAGAAAGACATTGCTCTATATGTGAGCAAATGCTTGACGTGTTCCAAGGTTAAAGCTGAACACCAGAAGCCATCTGGATTATTGCAACAACCTGAAATTCCCGAGTGGAAATGGGAGAACATCACTATGGATTTTATTACCAAACTCCGAGAACGCCAAGCGGACACGACTCGATATGGGTTGTAGTGGATCGACTGACAAAATCTGCCCACTTCTTGCCTATCCGAGAAGATTATAAAATGGATAAGCTGGCAAGATTGTACATCAATGAGGTCGTGACACGACACGGAGTGCCGGTGTCAATCATATCCGACCGAGACAGTCGATTTACTTCACGCTTTTGGCAGACGTTGTAAAAGCAATGGGCACTCGATTAGACATGAGTACAGCCTATCACCCCCAGACAGACGGCCAAAGTGAACGCACAATACAGACGCTTGAGGACATGCTACGGGCATGTGTCATTGATTTTGGTGGCAGTTGGGATACTCATCTACCGTTGATTGAGTTTTCCTATAATAACAGCTACCATACTAGTATTGGGTGTGCACCATTCGAAGCGTTGTATGGCCGAAAATGTAGATCACCTGTATGTTGGGCCGAGATTGGTGAGAGTCAGCTAACTGGTCCCGAAATCATACAAGAAACAACTGATAAGATCTCCTAATCAAAGACAGGCTTAAAGCGGCTAGAGATCGCCAAAAGAGCTATGCCGACAACCGTCGGAAGCCGTTAGAGTTTAACATTGGGGATCGAGTGTTACTTAAAGTCTCTCCTTGGAAAGGGATTGTTCGATTTGGAAAGAAGGGGAAGTTAGCCCCAAGATACATTGGACCATTCGAGATCATAGAGAGAATCGGTCCGGTGGCGTACCGATTAAGGTTGTCACAAGAGCTTAACAGTGTGCATGATACTTTCCATGTATCAAACCTCAAGAAGTGTTTAGCTGACGAATCACTTCACGTGCCTATTGAGGATATCAAGATTAATCAAAGTCTCCATTTTGTGGAGGAACCTATTGTTCGTGTGAGATGGGATTCCAAACGAGGTCCAGAGTTTACATGGGAACGTGAGGATCAGATGAGACTCAAATATCCTCATCTGTTCGAGGATGACACACATGGACCTAGCACCAGTTGAATTTCGGGACGAAATTCCCTCAACTGGGGATACTGTGACACCTCACAATATCAAGCAAAGAACATTGTGGGTCTACTTTCATATTAGTGTAACAGCTCAGATGATGCAGATGGATTGATGAACAAAGTTTTAGAAACATTCAAGATATTCCAAATCAGAAAGGAAACCTAAGATTCTTCTTGTTGAAGATCATGTGGTGAATGTGATGTTGTGTAGCATCTGTCACCGGTAGGTCTGTCAATTTACACTAAGCTCGTTAACTCAATGTGTGTATTAACGATCCTCACATATGTTCATAGTCTATTTATCGTGTTAACAGAATTATCATCGGGTACTCACTATCCTTACTTACTTATTATGTTCGTTTTAGTTGAATTTCCCGTACACACGTTCGTGTTAATAATAATAATAATAATAATAATATAATAATAATAATAATAATAATAATAATGATAATAATAATAATAATAATAATCATAATAATAATAACAAATAATAAAAATAAATAAGTTCAGGGGGGTATGTTGTCATTTCTGAAACTTCAAAAGAAGTTTAATAACACGAAATAACAAATATTAAACCACGGGGACCATTTGTGTAATTCCAAATTTCAAAACCAACCCCCCCCCATTTCCCTTTTGATTTTCCGGCCAAATTCCGGCCGAAGTCCGGCAACACTCCGGCGACCACCAAAAACACATAAAAACCCAATTTTTACAGCCCAAATTACACCAAACCGCTTCGTGGACAAGAATCGAACTCAATGCACACACAAAACGCGTAGAAACGGTCGATTAACGGCTATAACTTTATCCACTTTATTTACCGACCGTTCAACGGCTAAATCACCACTCAGACACTAATATAATCGAATTAAATCGGCCTACACGAACTTTAACTCACTATAAATCGAATGCTACTGCCGTTTCATCAGAACACACAAAAACAAACCAATTCGATCAAACCCTCTGTTCGAACCTGCAACTCAATCAACCATCACCCTCCGACCCATATACACTGCAATTAACATAGGGCTTTCAATCATTAGCCTCATTCGAAGCTGTCCGTGCAATCAATTTGATTTTCATCTGTGTTTGATTATCACTCGTATTCAAGTTATACCGCGGCTTGTTCTATACTGTTCTTAGCATCAAATCAATTGAAAACAGGTAATTGAACATACCCACACACTCGTTTTATCATGGGGAACAAAAGCCCCATGAAATTGTTCATTAACAGAATCGAATCGAGGGTCAATTTGACCCAAATCGAAAACGGGTAACAATGTTTAAAAACAAATGAAACGGGGTTTTGTTGCGGCTGAGGCCTTTGGTTCAGTGGTTGGTGCGTGGGTGTGAGTGTTGGAGGTCCCGGGTTCGAACCCGGTTACCTGCAATTATTTTTTTAAAGCTTTTTAAGCTTCTAAAAATTATACAAAAATTTCTAAAAATTATAAAATAAATTTTATAAATTTCCCTTATTTTAAATCTCACAAAATTATTTTCTGTAAATTTATTTTATTTAAAAACCTTAAAAATCTTTATAAAATATTGTTTATAAATATTATAAATAATTACTTTTATAAAAATAGACATTATATCGTAATTAATTATAAAGTAAATCACGGAAAAAATTATAGAAATTATACATAAATTATTTACAAACGTAATTATAAGTTATATTTTTAATCGCAATCAATGTTAAATAAAACAAAGAATATATATATAATAAATGTATTTCTTACGAATAAATCAAAATACAAGTAAATATACTTACTTGTCAAAACCCCACAATTCAACTTAAATCCTAGGTATATAATCAAATCCAAATATATATGTAATCGTATGCGTCAAACTCGAATCCGACTAAATATATCCACTCGAGTTGAATCCATTCTAAAGACTTAGTTACAATTAATACATAGGTGTTGAACGTGTTTGATCGTGCATTGCCTTATTCTGTGAAGTCTTGTGCATTACATCAATTCAAGGTGAGTTTCATGGCCCCTTTTATGCTTTTACAAATTTTCAATGTTTTTAATCAATGGGGGAAAAGTATGCTCACCCGTTTTCAATGCTGTACATCATATATTCAATTTTCATACTTGGAATCAATGTGATACTGTTTTGCATACATACATGGTGTTATTCTATGGATCATTCTTACAACCATTAATTCCCGGTTTGGGAACCCGCGGTTAGGTATTGGTAGTACTACTGGGTTGACACCCCCACCCATCGACGATTGGTTAACTTGCGAGTTACCAACACAGCTGCCAGCAATCAGGCCATGGGTGAATATATTCCGTCTAATTTCTATGCATAATGTCATTAGGTTTGGTTGTCTAAAACACATGTTATGTGGTTTTTGCTTGCAGTAAGATTCCACATCAAATTCTATACAGCATCATTTACATGTTTTCAATTTAAACCTGCGGAACTCACCAACATATGTGTTGACATTTTTGAGCATATCTTTTCAGGTGAACATAATCAAAGTAGATAGCTAGAGCTGATGCCTTAGCAGAGACCCTCAGGATTTCAATAGTTTTGCATTAGTAATGTATATCATTTGCTTTCATTTGTGAACTCTGTGTATTTTGGATTTAGAATCAATAAAACTATGATAGTCGTGGAACTAACTAACCACGACACAAGTCACCATTGTGTCGGGCGACGTCATGACACGAGGATTTTGCATGTATTTTGTCTCTGTAATTATACCAACTGTTATGACGATCCCGTCCGTCGCATCCTCGTGTTTCCGCTATAAGCGAGGGTGTGACAAAGGTCATCATGAACGGTCGAACAGGAAACCTATGACCTTCTAATTCCACCACATAGTTCTCTATTATCTCAGAAATCCTGGTAGACTTACCTATAGCTGTTTCTACATCAAAAGGCGCGTCAACGCGTCTACTACTAACAGCAGTTTAGCACAGAAAGCAGCAGAAATAAAACTTCTACTGGCACCCGAATCAAATAACACAGTAGCTAAGGTTTGGTTTACTAGAAACGTACCGGACACAACATCAGGGTTCGTCCTAGCTTCCTCTTGTGTCATCATGAACGCTCTGGCGCTCGCCTTCGGTCTTTCACTCCCCGTTTTTATCACCCTGGAACCCTCAGCCCTTGGATTCTTGCAGTCTTTGCTCATGTGGCCCTCCCCGCCATAGTTAAAACATTTCTCGCCTTGCACTCCCATGCCATATGACCAGGCTTCCCACACTTGAAACAAACATTCAACCCCCATCTACACTCGCCACTGTGCTCTTTCCCACACTTGCCACACTTTCTCGATCCCGTACCGGTGTGGCTACACGGCGATCATCCACCCGTGCCTTCTTGTTACCCGTTGAGGCATCACCTCGACCAAACCTCTTCCCCTCCAGTTCCGATAACCACCACCCTTCTTACTACCTTCAGCCATCACCACTACAGCCTCTCATCGTACAGTCTCCCCGCCAAATCCACCGCCGACCTAAACGTGCTTAGTCGGGCAGCGATCATATGCCTGCGAATATCCGCGGGCAAACCCTGAATGTACCTCTTAATCTTCCGTGACAGAGGCGTCACCTGATACGGCACCAGACGTGCCATCTCGTTGAACTTTGTGGTGTACTGCTGATGTGTCATGGTTCCCGCCTCCAGCTGCAGGAACTCCCTTTCAACTTTATCCATCTCCCTATGAGGACAGAACTCCTCAATAACCAACTTCTTTAGCTCAGGCCATCTCATCCTCCCGATTGCCTTGCTGCCCTCGGCGTGGACTATATTGTCCCACCAGTACAGAGCCGAGTCCATAAAAGAATGGACAGCAAACTTCACCTTTTGGGCCTCCCGGCACTCGCTGATATTCAGAACAACTTCTTTTCCCTCACCCATCGGTGAGTAGCAGCAGCAGTGTCGTTTCTATCAAAAGTAGGGGGCTTACACCTTTGAAATGTACAGAACTCCTCAATAACCAACTTCTTCAGTTCAGGCCATCTCATCCTCCCGATAGCCCTGCTACCCTCGGCTTGGACTATGTTGTCCCACCAGCATAAAGCCGAGTCCACAAAAGAATGGGCATCAAACTTTACTTTCTGATCCTCCCGGCACTCGCTGATGTTCAAAACAGCCTCCATTTCTCTCACCCACCGTGAGCAGCAGCAGCAGCAGTGCCGTTACCATCAAAAGTAGGGGGCTTGCACCTCTGAAATGCCCTGTAGTTACAGCCTCGCGCTGGCTCCTGTACAGGCTCCTCCTCCTCCTCCTCATTATCGGAGGGAATCGTCTCAGTCTCCGGTTGTTCCCGACCTCCCGAGGACCAGTTCCTCTCTTGTCTTTCCCCTTCCCGTACAGCCTTTATCACTTCGGTCACCACAGATGGTAAGATCGTCTGCATGACCTGATGCACCTCTTCAACCACCGCCTCTTTCACCGAGGCCCTTAAATTTGCACTCTCATCACCACCCTCCGGATGAGAGGTCTCGGGTCCTCAGGGACCACCTTCTCAACTCTAGGTCTGCCTCTTTTGGGCCGCGATGCAGCACCAAGTCACCACGTGAGGCTTTGGATGATCTACCACCGGCCATCCTCTATCACACATTGAAAGATTAAAACACTAACACGGTCATTCAAGGGAACAACTCAGTTTATGTCAAGTATAGTAAGTCCCTAATTACAGTAGCCAGTTGTGATTAGCCATTTAGTTTACTCTTCGTACCCCGAGCATTACCTGTCCTGACTATATCAGTATCTAAATCTACCAGCAACACATAAACCACATAACATGCGCACATAATACCGGTCAACATTAAAGAAAATACCTGATGGCACACAGCTACTCAGATTGGCATCCCTTCCCTTTCTGTCCCATTTTCAGTTTAAGTTAAGGTTTATTTTGAAATTTTACCCATTTCACTTATACTTTGGCCCTGATACCAACTTGTAAGGCCCCGTTCCTAGGACGCTTACAGCTGGTCATCATCGCACTTAAAACACATCATTAAATAATCTTTACTAAAATCATGTAGCGAAAACTGTGAAATAACTTTTCATTTAACTATAATGCTTTTGCAAGTTAATACAACGTTAATCAATTACAAAATATATATTGTTGCATTACATCATAAAAGCATTATACAAACAAATGCCATCCAAAAGAGCTGAGTAGTCGCCCCGTGCCATCCTCAGTAACCTTACCTGCCAATTGGAAACACATAAAAAGTCAGAGTTGCTGAGTGAGTTCTAGTTTTATAATAAACATACTTTACTTTCATTAAAACCGTTTCTTTACTTAATGCTATCACACATCATACGTACACATAGATAATATCATTATTATCTTCATCATGTGTTATTTTTTTTATTTCTATATAGGTCTTGTCACCATTTACCCTCTTCACGGCACGTAGCCATGATTACAGAGTGTTGGAGCATATATAGTCATATATAGTGTGTCCGTCGCTTGACGAATAGTCTAGGCTTAATGTTATACACCTTGTAAACACATGAAACTAGGTCATTCGCAGGAGCATATGCGAATAAGACTCAGTCGTACGACTGAGCCATGCTAATGGACCAGTCGTACGACTGAGAGATGCGATTGGGACATTCGTAAGACTGAACCATAAGAATGGTCCAGTCGTACGATTGAACCATACGCATGGTCCAGTCGTACGATTGAACCATACGCATGGTCCAATTGCACGAATGGGCCCAGTCGCATCTAATATGGGCCGAGGCCTATATATACCAGTTTCAATGTGTAGAAACCTAAGGCTTTTGATAGTGTGCCCGGCGCCCAGGCGCTGCCGGATGAGAGGGAGATCATGCTCGATCTCCCCTTGCCAAAAGTTGTAATTTTAAGTTGTAACGAGTTTAAAATCGTTATGTTTTATCAATGAAATCATTCGATTATTGTTCGTACTTTTGTTTATCTTTTGGTTTTTATCCTTCCGTCAAGAACGTGCTCGGATGTTCATCGATCCAGCGACTTAACAATTGGTATCAGAGCCGGTTACTGCTGGAGTGATCTAACAATCATTCTAGCAACCCGAGCTCTTGATTTCTGGATCAAAGTTCAGTTCTTTGACGTTAAACCCACTTCGTGTTCTTCGTGTTCATCTTGTTTTTCTCAAATCTCATTGCGTGTGATGTTTATTTGTTAAAAGCGGACTCGGAATCTTCTTCAGATCATAAAAACGAATCCGGTGGTACAATTATTGTGTTGTGTCTCGTCCAAATCATCGGATTAGGGTTTTTCAGCCTTATGGCGGCTACAGATCTGGTTTTCTGCGTTCAGACCCGTTCATGCAATTGGGCCATGCGACTGGGCCTCATTCGCACGACTGAACCATTCGTGTGGTCCATTCGTACGACTAACCCAGTCGTATGTCCATTCATATGAATGAACATTCATTCGCACGACTGACCCTTTCGTGTACTTCATTCGCACGACTGACCCATTCGGAGTATCCATTCGCATGAATCACCCATTCGTACGTATGTCTTCATTCATCTGCTCAAGTCGCACAAATGAGCTGTGTACCAGACCCAAAAAAAAGAGTCTGGAACAGCTTCTTGCACGAATTTTTCCCTAAACCGTTTTTATCAGTCGGGAAGCCTTCTGAAAAAGTCTGGTAAAATAATTTTTTTAGGAAAATTATCGGGTTATTTTCGGTTCATGTTCGGGTTAATAGTGAAGATTTTCCTGGAGAGTCTATGCAAGAGTTGAGGATGAGCAAAGCACATTCACCCTGAGTTTCTTATGTCAAACAAGTTCGATGGATACCCCATTATTCGTTGGACTTCCAGAATCGGTGAATGATGTTAGATCACGAAAGAGTGAAGAGAAGATGTCAGCTGTCGGTGCTGAATTTATGGGGTAGTCAGGAGCATCTGACTATTTATGGGCCAATCAGTTATATTTATCCGCACAGAGAGGATTCTCATTCTTAGGGGGAATCCATGTATAGAGAAATTGAAGATGCAATCAGAAAGTGATGATGTGAGCAGGTTTCTGATGATGAATCTTCGTGCATGCTGATTTGTTTGATATTGTCAGCTGTGGATTGGAACCTTCAACCTTTTGCCCAATACATCGTATGAAGACGACAAGAGAGCACAATGTATATATATTGGGATATGTTGAACGTGAGGGGGAATTTCTACAGTTGTTAATGTTAAACAGGTTAGACTGTGTGAAGATTGAAGCAATGGAAAACTGGTCATGTCATTATCTGGAAAAATCAGTCATATGGGGAATCTTGCTGCTATGATGGTGTTCTGCAAAGTAAACGGAAGCTATTGTGCCTAAATTCATTTTCAGGGATATGGTAGTAACCTGACGGATCGACAATGTTGGCTAATATGGTTGTTCGTTTGATTCTATTGGAAACCAGAGCAAAGATTGACTGAAGATTGTAGGAGGTGTTATCTACTATTCGCAAGCAACGTCCAAGGGGGAATTTGTTGGAGCATATATAGTCATATATAGTGTGTCCGTCGCTTGACGAATAGTCTAGGCTTAATGTTATACACCTTGTAAACACATGAAACTGGGTCATTCGCAGGAGCATATGCGAATGAGACTCAGTCGTACGACTGAGCCATGCTAATGGACCAGTCGTGCGACTGAGAGATGCGGTTGGGACATTCATAAGACTGAACCATAAGAATGGTCCAGTCGTACGATTGAACCATACGCATGGTCCAGTCGTACGATTGAACCATACGCATGGTCCAATCGCACGAATTGGCCCAGTCGCATCTAATATGGGACGAGGCCTATATATACCAGTTTTCAATGTGTAGAAACCTAAGGGTTTTGATAGTGTGCCCGGCGCCCAGGCGCTGCCGGATGAGCGGGGAGATCATGCTCGATCTCCCCTTGCCAAAAGTTGTAATTTAAGTTGTAACGAGCTTAAAATCGTTATGTTTTATCAATGAAATCATTCGATTATTGTTCGTACTTTTGTTTATCTTTTGGTTTTTATCCTTCCGTCAAGAACGTGCTCGGATGTTCATCGATCCAGCGACTTAACACGGAGGTCGAGTGGCAAGAATCCTGTTTCATACTTTATCATTATGTTTCTTCTGTTCATTTATTTTATTCGTTCATTCTTTAACTTTCGTTCATTAATTGTACGTCTTTAACTTTCTTACTCTTTCATCTTTACCTCTTTCCTTTCCATTACCCATAAACCTTACCTTTCTGTATCGTGGTACTGGACCTAGGCCTATCATAGACCTTCTATAACGGTGCATCGCACCTCCTGGACACAACACCTAAGGTAGAGTTTAGGGGTACCATCACTATATACAATACCTTTCTGTTTCGTGGTGCTGGACCTAGGCCTATCATAGACCTTCTATATGGCGCACCGCACCCTCCTGGCCACAACACCTAAGGTAGAGATTAAGTGTACCATTACCACATGCATTATCCTTCTGTATCGTGGTACTGGACCTTGGCCTATTATAGGCCTTCTATATTGGTGCACCGCACCCTCCCGCCACAGTACCTAGGATATGCAGCGATGGTTTTATACAATGGTTAATCCCAGTGTCATGATTTTACCCTCTTCGTAGCACACAGCCACGATTACTGAGGTCGCAACACAAGGATTCCATTTCGAGTCTGTTGCAACAACAAGGTCGCTTACCTCCTTTATTTGCTCGCAAGTCTTTCTTACTCTCATTCTTTATTAATGCATGCATTCACTCATCATGTTCCTCTTTCATTATTTTTCACTTTACGTTATAATACTTTCGTTTCATTCATTAACATAACACGTAAAGCCATGGGAAAGACAAACATACATCATAATAAGGAACATCAACATACACTATAGCATTACTATATAGGGCATCATCATACATACATAACATACATCATGCATAGACAAGCAACATCATCATTATCATGCCCTACATAACTTCTAAGATCCCCACGGTCATCTTACGTGTACCTACGGGAACTTCCATGTCAAAACTTACATCTGCACTTTCCCCCGAAAGTCAGTACTTTAACTATATTCCTTCTCGGGTACCACAACTCTATTTGGACGTATGGGCACGCTTCATGTCACCCCCCGCTGATAGCAGAAACATGGGGAAGGTGAGCTAGACGGAATCATCATAACACATGGTATACAATAGAGTAGCAGTAATATTAATATGATGACAAGCGTGACATGACGACACCCGAACACAATTGGAGACTTGTGTCGTGTATAGTCAATGTTCACGACAGCATAGCCGTAAGCACAACATAAATGATCACATAAGCATTAAGGATAACTTGTAATGTAAATTCCCGCAACTCGGGAACAAGTATACAAAAGACCATGTTCAAGCTTTATAAGGGTAATGATTACAAAATGTATCCTAGGGTCTCCTCTAAAAGGCAGCACTCCTAGATCTTCAATTACCTTGATCACCTGAAAAGAGATGCTCAAAACGGTCAACATAATTGTTGGTGAGCTTCGCAGGTTTTAAGTAATAAAAGATATTAAGATGAAACCAGTAAGTTTAATAAAACTATCGCAGCTATACTTACGTATAGGAGGTTTTAGCAGTTATAAATAGCTACAGCCAAACCTATTGTTTGGTTCCTCGCGGGAATCGATGGCTGTAAAGAAAGTATTCTCAAGGTATAAATAGTTTAATGAGACGTAGCAAGATCCACACAGCGCATACGTATAGTTTATAACCAAACCAGTCCTTAGGTCCCATTACCGGGATTAATGGTTACATAAAAAGGTTTTCCATAGTATAATAAGTTAACATGACGTAGCAAGATCCACACAGCGCATACGTTTAGGTTACAACCAAACCAATCTTTAGGTCCCAATTTCCGGGATTAATTGTTGTAATGGATGATCGGCTTAGAACAGTCAAACACCTATTGGCAGTTACTGACAAGCATTAGTAATGAGCATAAAGCATAAGATGTTGTCAATAGGCTCGGGCAGTTTCGGTTCGGTCGTGGGTAGTACACACACAAGCAGACATACACATATCAGACTAGGTTATTTTTAAATAGTATGTGCTTTTTGATAGCATTGACTTTAATCTTTGTGGTCTAGCTATGACACTTTGTTGATGTTACTTCATCGTCGTGAGATCTCTGAAGAGGGGATCCATACACACACACATCATTAGTCATACAACAGGACCGGACGCACGACTCAACCCTTCCTTCGTACGAATGGACCTTCAGTCGTACGAATCAGCTTCATTCGTATGATTGAACCTTCATTCATGCGACTAAGCATTCAGTCGTACCATGCAAGACCCAGTCATACGACTCAACCTCCATACACATGAATGAACCTTCATTCGGACAAATCAGCTTCATTCGTGTGATTGAACATTTATTCGTGCGACTAGACTTTCAGTCGTACGACTCACGCACAATCGCACACAATCTCATTCGCACTGACTCAATCACACGCACACTCACTCGCATGGACTCATTCGCACACACATTCAATCGCACACACCCAGTCGCATGACTCAGTTGTACGACTCGCCCCAGTCGCACCACTCAGTCACACGATACACCCATACGCATGACTCATTCGTACGATTCGCCCAATCGCACAGCTCAGTCGCGTGAACATACCCAGTCGCGATGAACAGCAGATTCGTGACTGTCGAGTGCAGAGCAGTCTCCAGCTGCTCCGTGCACTCGTTTTACACCCCAAAAACTTCCAAAATACCTATTCTAACATGTCTAAACAAGAAGCACACTCAGAAACGCAACATGCAAGCCTACACGACATCATGTGCTCGGATGAACCCGAGCACCCGAAACCCTAGAAAACGCAGAAGTGAAATCGAGTAAGAAACGGGTCAAACAAAGTTATCTACCTGCTAGAAGTGAGTATTTGCGAAGATAACCAAGTTTTGACGGTGAAATCGCGAGAAAAGGAGCGGTTTTGGTGCTAGAATGGTGAAGAAGGTGAAGAAGAAGAGAAGATGAAGATGATAAAGAATGGATGGGAATGGGGGGTTTTATACCCATCCCAAGTTTGCAAAGTGTCACTTTTAGTCCCTACACTTTGCCCCGAGTTCCTAAATTCTGTTTCGGTTGAAAATGTTATTAATTAGTCTTGTTTTATTAATGATAAAATGTTATTAGTGATATTTATAATTTAAAAATGGTTTTATGTGTGACATTATATACTTATAAAAATGGTGCGTTTAATGATAACGGGCAAATCTTGGAAAACGTTTTAGGTTGATAACAATTCAAGCAATGATAGCACACGCATAGGGTTAACCAAGCAAGCATACAGGCATAATATCCACATAGATGGGCTATAAAGGTGAGGGATGATCGACAACGAAAATTAACAGATTACGTCAATAGACGGACCTTTAGTCACGGATGTCACACTTCAGTCGCATGGCCTCCATGCGACTGAACATCATCCGATTGGACCTATGTGAATGAACACCCAATCATGCGAATGAACTCTCAATCGTGCGAATGAACACTATACGAATGGACCTCATGCGAATGGACCTCATGAGAATGGGCACCTATGCGACTGAGCTCTCAGTCGTATGACTCCTCATGCGACTGAACCCCCAGTCGTGCGACTGAACCTCAATCGTGCGACTGAACCCCAATCGTGCGACTGAACCCCAATCGTCCTCCAGTCGGCCGTATGGCCTCCAGTCGGTCGCCCAGCCTAACTGGTGCAGAATGCAGCCATCCCGAACCCAATCTACCATTTTCGACCTCCAAGCTTATCCAAACCCATTCTAAGCCCAAATCAACCATCCTAAACCTTAGGATTGCATACTATGACACCATTCAAGCATACGCAAGCCCAAAATCAAACCCCAAACGCACCACACGCAATCACACCCAAATGGGTCAAACACACACACATACAAAAACAAGTTTACTATGTTTTCCAGCCCCACATCGGTTTAAAACAAGTAAATAGGGGTCCTAGAACTCACACAAACGACCACAGTGAGAAGAGCTTTGATTGACTCGCTTCTCAACGGTTTTTGTTCACTCGAACCAACCCGAACCAACTTTTCTTCCTCTTTTCTTCTTTTCTCTCTTCTATTCTCTTGTTTGGCTGAAATATGTGGGTGTGGGGAGAGGGTAAGGGATGCCCTCTCCCTTAAATACCCCCACTCACCCGGCTTTCTTTCGTTGGCGAGTTTGGTCCCTCGACTTTGGACTTTATTTTTATTCTTCTTTCGTTGTCTTCAAATAGATAAATAACCGGGTGTTACATGTAAATTAGTATTTTTATTTCAAAGTTTTAAGTTATCAAGATACATACTTACATAGGTGATGGATCAGGTTTAGTGACCGGTCGAAAAAGATGATGCATCAAAGTGAAGAGACGTCGAAAAAGATTCTAAATGGTCGAGCAATTATCAAAGTGTCTAGTTTAGAATACGAAGAAGAAACTGTATAAGATGAACACTACTGTTACATATACATAACACCGATATTACAATATACGTAACACTGTTGTCATATATATACGCAACACTTTCGTTACATATGCATAACACAACTGTTACATATACTTAACAATGTTGTTACACGTATTTAACAATGTTTGTTTATTTAATATCCTTGCATTGATTATGACCATGTTCCAGTTGTATTTAGTTATTTACATATAACCACATATATGTATGTGTAAATTTTTGAGTTTAATAAAATGTTTTATACTAGTTATATGTGTTATACTTACATATATGTATCTGACAACTATTGTATAAATGTAGCAAAATTATTCAATGTGGTTTAGATGGTAAGAATATTTAATATCGGATTTGATAGTGAAAATGAAGTTTGTCTGGGTTACATATACGTAACACATTGTTTCATATATATAGAATTATTATATATACGTAACACGGTGTTACATTTTAAAATCAACTCTTGTTTAACATGGTTGGATCTATGGTTTTTCTTATATTCAATTATATTTAGTTTAGTAGAATTTGATGTTTAAATTTAAAAAAAATGTTAGTAAAATAAAATAAGAGGGAGAATGAAAGGCTTTAATATATAAATTAAAAGAAAGGAGAGAGAATGAGTAATTTTATGGATTTTATTAATTGAAAAAGATTTTCATATGAGTTATATGTGTTTTGCCTATTATACCCCTACAACCTTTTAATTAAATACTTTAAACATCAATTAATTACAATCGTGTCACTAAACAATCTCAACAATAGATCAAAAAATCAATGGCTATAAAGTGGTTTTCTTAGTTTTCAATTAAAAAATGATATGCATTAGATCCCTCCCTAATATATATATATATATATATATATATATATATATATATATATATATATATATATATATATGTGTGTGTGTGTGTGTGTGTGTGTGTGTGTATACACATATCAATCCAATGAAAACTACATCTAAATTGAAAACTATGTAAACCAACTAATAGTCATTGATCATTTAGATCAATGGTTATTAATTGATAGAAACTATATTTGCAAAGAAAATATATAAAAATTTAAATATAAAAAAAAGGGTAAGTTGGGGAAATTACTTTTAAACTCTAACTAATCCAAATTCTCCCTTAAAAATTAGCCTTGTTTCTCTCGATCAATATCTTCCTTTCTAATCTCCATATTTGAGAAATTGAAATTTCTCCCTGTTTCATTGGATCGAAGAAGATGAACGATTGAACTGGAAGAAAACGGTGACGAAGCAAAGAAGGTACAATCGACATTGAATGTGCATAAATTCTGATTTGAGAAGTGTTTATTTAATCAATTTTCTAATGAAAATTGCCAAAAATAATATTACATTGCAGATTGTGTAGAAATTGAGGTATAATCCGTTTTTTGAGGGTAGTATAGGTCAAAAATTACACAATGCCCTAGAAATCGGAACAATGAGTATGGTGAAACAATCTGATTATGGGAAGTTGGATGATATGTGTTCAGAGTGTGTATGATATATGTTAATCGAGAAATAATCATAAAAGTCACTTAGGTTTAGGGGGATGTTATGTGTTATTAGTTCAGATTAGAGTGTAGAATACTTTGAGGGTACATATGTGTACCAATGATTTTGAAAGGTTGAGTGATGTATGATTAACATTCTTGACAGTATTAGAAGTTTATTAAGAATCTAAAGACATGATGAAGTGGTAAAATTGCAGAGAAGTTAAAAACTTTACTTTAAAAGTGATCTATGAAAGTAAAGGTTTGTGATACGTATATGTATTTTTTACACAAACATACGAATAGAATAAAACTGATTAGAGCTATTATAATGTCTTAATTGTTTTGTATTTAATGCATATGTTTATTAGTATTATAGTACATTTGATAATGTGAATTTGATTATGTTGGAAGTGAACCAGTAATGATTATAAAACATTTCGAGATGTCATCAAGTAAGTTGGATATAAAAAAGTGTATTCTAGTTTAGATATTGTATTTATATAAATGTTTACACATTACTTTGGTATACAGGTAGAATGAAAAGTGAAACAATCACTAAACGAATAAGTTTTAGTAAGTTCACCAACACTTCTGACGAACCCATTGAAATAGAGCACGTTGAAGAACCATCGGCTAAAGTAGAAGGTAAAATATTTGTTTTGATTTTTTGGATTGACATGAGTTCCGTATATGCACTAGAAGGAATCATGATATATTTTTTGTATATATTTATGAAATACAACAAGTACACATATGTACTAGAACTATTACATGTATGATAAATGGCTTAGCTACAAACTAATTATTTGGATTGTTCTATGATGTATTTTTTTACAAATTTTTAAGTCAATACTTTTTTATATGAATGTTTATATTGGATATTATTATTTAGTATTTAATTGTATTTTTGGCAGTGGTTAAACGTAGGAAGAGTTTATGTAAGAAGTTGAAAATATTAATTGAAGTGAATGAGAGTTTTAGAAAAATAAATGAAAAACGCACAAGAAATCAAGGTTTTTCATAATATATCTTTATACTAAGTATGATCCATAGTTGTAAGATGTTTATGATTTATGTATCGTAGTTCTTCATATTATTTATTATCGATAGAAGAAGCAGATAAGGATGGACAGTTGATCACTGACATTGTGGATGGAACATGAATGAAGAGGAAGAAAGAGGTTTGTTTAGAGATAGTGATCAATTGAAGGAGGGTAAGTGATTACATTAAGTTTTAATAAGAAATTATTACAATTAGAGAAACATTGTTAAATTGTAAAGACATGTGTTAAAAAAGTTTTATGATCATCCACATAATATGAAATGTGCAGGTAATAAAAAGCTGAAGGAAATATTAAAGTCGGAAGAAAGAAAGTGGTTTTAAAAACGAAAAGTGAATTGCGTAAGTGTACTCTTTCTACCTAATTATATACATATTTGTAATATTTTTTACTACTGGTATGTACATGTATTATCAAATTTACATCTTTTATTTTTTAACCACGATATACGTATGTTGAACCACAAGTGGTACATATATGTACATTTTGAAAAGTTACTGGTACGTATATGTATGAGTGTATTTGCATCACATACGTACAATAGACTAAATATTTTGCGAGACTAATAAGTATGAACCATAATTGTAAGATATATATGAGTTCTTAATCGTATTTTTAATATTAATATTTATCGATAGAAGAAGCTGATAAGGATGAGAAGTTGATCACGGATATTGTGAATGAAAACAAGAATAAAGAGGAAGAAAGAGATTTGGTTAGAGATAGTGATGAATTGATGGAGGGTAAGTGATTAGTTTATATATTTATAAGAAAAAGGTTTTACGATCATGCATATAATTATGATTCGTATATGTACTAAATGTGTATAATTAAAAGGTATATTATGAGACGTGCAGCCAATAAGAAAGCTGAAGGAAATATTAAAGTTGGAAGAAAGAAAATTGGAAGAAAGAAAATGGTTTCAAAAAAGAAAAATGTATTAAGTAAGTGTGATCTTCCTCATGATAGGTGTATATTCATAAAAGCATTTCTAACATTGACAACACTTAATAAAATTTTATCTAATCGGATAAAAAAAGAACTGTTATGGGTGATGTTAAGAACACAATGTTTACACATGAAGATGATATAGTGGAAGAGCATAACCCAAGAAAAAGAAATAAAACTAGTGGAGGTGATATGGATCATTGAATTTATGGGTTGTTTTTTAAAAAAAATAGTAATTATCATTAATGCATTTTGTAAAGTACTTTTTGTTTGTTGAATGTGAAGGAATTATTGAAAAAAAATAAAGAAGGAGATGAAAGAGGGTTAGCGTACAACAAAATGGTTTAGGGTACGTACGCGTTCATCACCCAGTAGTTCTTCACAACAGTATCGAGTTAAATAAACATCAAAAAGAGGTTGTAGTAAGCATGGGATTTGGTAGGTTGTTCAAGTTCAAGGTAGATGGTATCCCGCCAAAACTAGGTCATTATGTTGTTGATATGTTGGAACCACAACAATTACTTATTAAAACAAGTAAAGAAAATGTGAAGGTAGATAGAGAATCTATATACAAACTGTTGGGAATTTCGAATGGGGTATAGAGTTAATGAGCGAGGATAGTAAGAGATTGAGTGCGGACTACTTAAAATGGAGGGCTCGTTATAAGGGAGTTAACGTAGGACCATCTGAAATAGTTGACAAAATAGTGGAAGGAAAATAAGAAGACTATTTTTATTTTAAGTTGGATTTTTAGTGCTATTCTACTACACGATGGTTTTAGTCGGTAAAACGAAAAATGCTTCTGTAAAGTTGTAAAACAAATGATAGTTGAGACCGATGTAAAAGAGCTTGATTGGTGTGGTTTAATCGAAATTGCTATAAAATGTGTAAGGACAATTGGATAAGGTGCAATTTACTAAACCACTTTGTTGGACCGCTGACAATACTTATGGTAAAGTAAACATTCTCTTTTGCATTAAACTTCACTTTAGTCTGATAATTTAATAAGTGTGATAAAGTTTACAGGAAAAAGCATTTGCATCAGTATATGTGTTATATTATATAGATGGTTGTTACACAGATGTACCAATTTTTCTTTATTGATGTAATTGTAAATTTAAAGGGGTGGTAAAATAAAGTATCATGTATATGTTAGTGTGATTATACTGGTACATATATGTACTTATTTCATGATTTATATAAATGTAATCATATGTGTATGGGAACCAAATGAGTAAGATATATATATTGGAACTTAAATTGTTACATATATGTATGACTAAAGTAGATATACAGTACGTGTATGGTAACTTACACTATAACATATGTGTAGCAGATAGCTTGGTTAATGTACAGTCTCATAAATTTTATTAATATGTAATTTTTAAGTAGTATGCTATTTGTCTACTAGTATTATTAACTGTACATTTGATTTTATTTGCATAATAATATGTAGTTGAACTTTAACAGTTACATATATGTATGACTCTATTAGATTTACAGTACTTGTATGGTAACTTACACAGTTACATATATGTGTCAGTTACAATGGTAAAATAAAGAGAACTCATATATATATATATATATAATATAATATATATATATATATATTATATATGGATTAGTTACCTGATAATTGTGACTTTATATGATATTTTAATGTAATTTAGGAATATGTTTTTATTAAGTAATAAACTGTTGTATACAACTAATATTATATGGTTTATTTGTTATGATGTAAGAAATTAGACATATGTATTGGAACTGAAAGGGTAACATATATGTATTGGTAATTAAACCGTTAAATATATGTATGATTTCAATATATCAATTACTTTTGACTGAATATGTATGAGTTCATTCTCTTAAGTATAAATAAATAATAGATGTACACGTGTATATATATATATATATATATATATATATATATATATATATATATATTATATATATATATATATATATATATATATATATATATATATATATATATATATATATATATATATAAATATATATATATATATATATTATATATATATATATATATATATATATATGGACTTATGAAGATCATATAAATTTATGACATGAAGCATTATATATATGTATTATTGAATGTTTTAAACTTAGTTTATATGTTAGTTGCAGTGTTGTAAAAGTCGGCCTACTCGCCGAGTACTCGGGAATCGGCTAGCTACAGGAGCGATTTTCCCTAAATCGGTCAAAAAAATCAGATTCTGTCAACCTCGGCCAATAATCGGCCTACTCGGTTCTAGTCGGTCAACATCGCCCAACTCGGTCAACATCGCCCAACTCTGTCAACGGGTCAAATGACGGACTTTGACCTTAAAAAAAAAACTAATTTTCCCATATACTTCGTTTGAGAACAAAAAGCAGATTCAAAATCAGAATTTAAAACTCCAAACTCAAACATCGAAGCTTTCAATCTTCATACATCGCACTATCGCAGCCATGAATCTTCATTCGGTGCTGCCTTGAATCTTCATTCATTGTGGATTCGACCATCATAGCAACGCAAAATCATTCATCGCAGCCTCGCAGGTACGTGATTGTTGTCGTTTTGGTCCGATGAAACCTATCGGAGTTTCATTGTTTTGGACTTTTGGTCTAATTGTTTGTTTACAGTCGCATAAAGTATGATTTTATAATGAAATCCACCAGATTTTTTGCCTGAATGCTTGTTCAAGTAGGTAGTAACCTATTGCCTGATGCCCTAATATATTTGTTTTGGTATGATTGTTCATTCGTATGTTTGTTTACTTGTGTTTGCCTAATATTTTGTTTCTTATGATTCTATTAGCCTGAATCCTAATGTTAGTATGTTAGATTCTGTAATTGTTATTTTTCAGCAGCCTAGTGTATCCAATTGGTAATTGTGTTTTGGAAATTAGAATTAGTTTGATCTGTATGTATGTTTAATTAAGGTTCTATTTTAAGGTCTGTAGTAATGAATTAGCTATATGTATTAATTGGGTTTTGGCCAAAATTTAATTGGGTTTTTGTTCCAGTAGCCTGATGTTATATTTGTATGTTTATTAACTTTATCATGTTTGTCTTATGATGTTGTAGTTCTAATGTCATCAACCACAACTCCCACAAGTACCCCATCTACTGCATCAACCACAACTCAACTAAAGTTAGTAACTTATGATATCTTACATAATTAACATGTATATAATCTCCTAAAATTAATTATATTACAATTTACCAAGTCCGAGTACTCCCCGAGTACTCCCCGCCTAGACCGAGTACTCGCAACTCCCTAGTCGACCGACCTGGGAGCGCCTAGCGACTTCTGCAACATTGGTTAGTTGTATACAACTTTTAACTCTCTGAGTTGTTTGAATTTCATCATAGCTTTTGTACGTGGATTGTGAAACATGCTCGGGGATGGAAAACGATAAGAAGTTGACCCTACTTGCTTTTTGGACGATGGACAAACTAAAGAAAAGAGATGAATAACAGTTGTTAAAGTCTGGAGGTTTTGTTTAGGGAAAATAACATAACAATATATTAAAGAAGATGATTTTGAGAATGAAGAATCGTTGTTTGCAAGCGAATCGAATAGTAATGAACAACACCTGTGAATGACATGCAAGTACATGAAATTGAATGACCCGACGAATGAAGGATAACTTGCACGTGCAAAAAAAATTTAAAGGGTTAATAATTGATCAAAAGCGTCGAACATACATATAAGTTTCAGAATGAAACTTATAAGAAACACAGGTTTACCTTAAATTCTTATTAAAACAGTGTTGCAACACACGTGGTACGTATATGAACAGTGTTTGTACATTTACTTACTTATTAGTGATATATAACCATTTTAATTGAAAAATTGTAAACACATGGAGAAGTATGATCTATAATATCACAAATGGCTATCTGATATGTTTTAATTGATGTTTTAGCATATATGTACCACTGTTTGTACTAACTCCACACCATCATATATGGAAATAAAAGTGGCACATATATGTACAGTTTTATAAGGCACCTGCTACTTTATTATTATATTTTATACAATTAGAGACAGCTGTTAGATGTCATAAAATAAGCATCACCTACACGTATAAAAATTTTAACAGTTGATATATGGAAATAAAGCATTAACATGCGTATTATGTTTCATAAGAAAGTTAGAAGAAGCACGTATATACATTAAATTCACTTAGGAAATCAGTCCTATTGTCTTGATGTGCAATAATATAGTTGTATATTTCATCGGCTACCTCACGGTTGACTATGTAACATAAAGTCTGGCACTTTTGGATCTTCTTTTGCACCTCCAAAAATATGTTGTATGTGTATATCTCAAAAGCATGACGTTCTATTAGTAAACTTGTTAGGAAATTAGAAACTGTGGTAGTGGTGTTGTATTCAAGAACACGCTGATTGTATCTTTGACCATCTATAGCATTGTCGAAACACAGGAGGAACTGTACAAGTGTGTTTGATGGACTACAATTAACTTTGAAATATAAGTTTGAGCTTTCGCATCTTGATGTTGTTTTTATCAGACAACACATTAGGATATCCTTAAAATATCCAGGCACCCACTGTTCTCTTATTGAAAACATATCCAGACACCCACTGTTCTCTTATTGAAAACATATCCAAACACCCACTGTTCTCTTATTGAAAACATATCAGATAGTCATTTGTGATCTTGTAGATCGTATTCTCTATTAATAACTTCCATCTAGACTCAAAGGTGGATGGAGTTAGATAAAAATTCCAGACGAGCTTGTGAATGGATGCACGAAGGTTAGTGTTGTTTAGTAAATGTCCGAAAACCTGCATATAAAAAATTACAGTTAGATGTCGCTTCGAACACAAAATGAAAAAAATATACATTTAAAAATAAGCTACAATTACGTTCCACCTCATCAATATAATTGATACGTATATGTATTTAATTTTTAATAAATTTGAAAAATCATTCAAAATCTATGGATTGGAATCTGAATAAAGAATAACACACCTTAAAGGGGAGTTTATCGGTGATTGCCACATACAAAGTCTATGAATTGATTTGTCCAAGACATTATGAACTGCCTGTTTCATTGCAACATCCTGGTCTATTAGTACTAAAAATGGCTGCTCGTGGTTATGAGCATCCATAAAACAATTGAGCAACCAAGTGTATGATTCGATCGTCTCATCGTACAACAATGTCGCACCAAAAGTGACACAACTTTTATGATGATCAACTCCAGTAAATGAAATAAAAGTCATATTATACCTGCATACTTCAGAAATTTATTAATTCTGAAAAGGTTTAAAAAAATAGATAATAAACAGCATACTTGTTAGTCTGGTATGTTACATCAAATGCTAACACATCACCAAATGCAAGATAATTGACCTTTGACACATCATCTACCCAAAACAAGTTCCTAATCTCATTGCCACAGTTACAAAATTGAAGGTGAAATTGTTTTCAAATAACACCAGATGTTCCATCCTATCTAAGAAGAATTAGCCGTCATTATCACCAATGTAATTCATTATATCCCTACTAAAGTTTTTATAATCAGTCTTAGTTCCTCGAACCATATGATGACCGCCCTTTAATGCAGCTTGCAGCCGATGTGCTTTTGAAGGACCAACACTTGCCAAACGACATTTAGCAATGTACTCCTTATCAACAAATTCAAGTCTACGCTTTTTTTTTTGTCAGGTCTAAATTATCCGAATTCACCAAACCATGGTTGTGTTCCTCAATAAACCCATAAACTTCAAATTCTTCAGTGCCTTCAATACCTTTGATTTTATACGAGCATCACAATCACAAACTTTAAAGTTTCTTTGACGGACACGAGATTTTGAGTTAACATCCAATGTGTCATTGACCTTGCCATTAGGTATTCCAGCCTTGTAACATAGAATGTATCTATAAGTAATCACCCCTTTCTTCTTTTAAACTATATCTACCCGAGTACTGAAACCAACCTTCTCAGCGTAGGCCTCATACATATTTAAAGCGTCGTCCAAGTTTCAAAACCTAGATCCAACGACAGCTTATGATCTACTGATGCAATAGGAGTCCAATACTAGATCCATTTGGGGATTGGTATAGAGTACTGTGCATTGAATCTGCAAAAACAAAATATAAACCAAATTAATAAAAGGATGTAAAACTAAAAATAAGTATTTTAAAATGATCTTGATTATTTACCTTTATCTTCAACACCAGTCAGAAATAAGGCATCATTTGGATTTTCAAGTGGATGGTATTGGTTACAATCAACATCAATGGTGTTATCTGCTTGATCATACAACATATTATAGTTAATCACACATCATTGATACATATATGTAACTTACGTATGAAAAATTTATATATATGTGTGAATGTGATTTATGTAACTTCATAATTATAACTTTCATACACATAAAACATGAACCAATTATTCATTCAAATCTACAATAGCATTCATAAATCAAAAACTGTACCAACAAGTAAATTCAGATTAAATAACAGATTTCCATTCAGCTTAGTTAACATGAATTACAAGATGAATATGAATACATAGTGTGAGAATCATTGATACATATATGTAAGGAGTGTAAAAACAACAGGCTACATCATGTATACTATCCTGAAATCGATCGGAACCAACTATTAGATTGTTGCAATTCATCTACAACTTCAACATCATCATGTATACTATCTTGAAATCGATCGGAGCCAACTATTAGATTGTTGCAATTCATCTACTACTTCAACATCATCATGTATACAATCCTGAAATCGATCGGAACCAACTATTAGATCATCATATGTCGATTTCTGAATTGAAAAGACACCATCTTTAATAACCGAACATTCAATCGAATTAACCATAGCGTTGTTTGAACTAAAATCTCGGCCGATGATGTTTGAACTCCGGAATTCATTCCTTCCATCACTTAAAGATGATTTAAATGAATAAACTTCAGATATGCTATGTTGATTTGGTATACATTCTGTTAATTTGATTACAGAGTGAGAATCATGTTTGAATTGTAGAAGATTTGGAAATCACATTCACATATAGAAACCGTTGATGCCTATGAGTATAATCAGGGAGTTAGTTTAATTTATTTAATAATTAATAAATTAGTAATTGCCATTTTCGTCATTGTGGTTTGGTGAAAATTGCCACTTTAATCCAATAGTTTGTTTTTTCGCATCTGGGTCCCTGTGGTTTACAAATCTTATCATATTCATCCAGTCCGTTAACTCCATCCAAAATTTCCGTTAAATGAGGGGTATATTGGTCATTTTACATATATGTTTTTATTTTTCTTTTTTAAACCTGATTTAATATATACTCTTTAAATACATTGCTATTGTAGTCTGTGTGGTTTGAGCGTATTTGCCAATTTAGTCCAAAAATAACCACCACACCACTACACGTCACAAGAACCACCGAACCACCACCACCGCCCCATCACAAAGCCACCAACACCACACCAGAGCGCCCACCACCACCACGCACATTGGATCGTCGCTACCATGTAAACCCTAAAAATCGACAATCAATATTGGACTGGTAACATACTACTTCGAAAATGCATATCAAACCCTACTAATACCTCTACAATACTCGTTTTCAAGGGTTCCATATACGTTTCGAAGGGTTTGTTATAAGTTCGAGATTAACGGTTTGTTTCTAGGGTCTACATGGTGGTGGTGACCTAGTGTGTGATGGCGGTGATCTAATGTGTGGTGGTGGAGATCTAATGTGTGATGGTGGAGATCTGATGTGTGGTGGTGGTGCCCGTCTGGTATGGTGTTGGTGGTTTTATGATAGGGTGGTGGTGATGATTTGGTGGTTCTGATGGAGTGGTGGTGGTTTTGCGGCGTGGTGGTGGTGTGGTGTGTAAATACGAGGTCCAACTCTAGATGGTTCCGGTCTTGTTGAACTTCGATTTACCGATGCTCTCTGAAGCTTCACACCTACGCACAATGAAAACAACACCAGTTAAGGCGTTCCAAGGGGGAAATATCCCTGGAACGACCCTCCGGCGTGAGAGTAAGTATTGGTTGAATGGAAATATGTGATAGGGATAATTAAGGGGGAGCTTTTGTGTGTATTCTTTTGTGAGAATCTCGATCCTCCTTACCTGATATTTATAGTGTTTGCCTGCTGCAATCGTGTGCTGATTTACAGGGATTATTCGCCAACAAATCCATTACCTTTTATATTCTCCGACCGTTACTGAATTATCGGTTATGATTGGGGTGATTCCGTTGTAATTAAATGTGGGGCACATGTCCTGCTGACTTACCCGTTCCGCCCATATGGGCCGGGCTTTCGGGTTCGGGTACCCGGTCTTGTGTGGGTTATTTGTACCCTACATCTACATGGTGGTTCCATCACGGGTGGTGGTGATATGGTGTTTTATGTCAAGGTGGTGGGATTTTTGGACTGAATTGACAAACATGTCCAAACCACAGGGACTAAAATAGCAATTTATTTAAAGGGGATATAATAAATGAGGTTTTAAAAAATAGAAAATAAAACATATATGTAAAATGACCAATATACCCTTCATTTAACGGAGAATGTTGGATGGAGTTAGCGAACTGGATGAATATGACAAGATTTGTAAACCACAGGGACCCAAATGCGAAAAAATAAACTATTGGATGAAAGTGGCAATTTTCACCAAACCACAGGGAAGAAAATGACAATTTACTCTTAATAAATAGGTACAAGTTAAAATTACTAAATCACCCTTTTACAATAATTATTTAAAATTAAATTATAAAAATTATGATTGATGGATATTGGTTTTTATGGTTTTCAATTATAATCTTGGTTTTCAATTATATATATATACACGAATATGTATGAAAATAAAAAATAATTTTTCTAATAAATAATTTGTCTCGCGAACCATCTTACTTAGCTCGTTTATAAATCCCAAGCTCACATTTTGAGCTCGCTAAATAAACGCTCTAAGCCGGCTCGACTTGTTTTCAAACGAGTCAAGCTCAAGCCCACCCTAACTCAGGTCGACTCTGCTCCTTTAGGACCCACCCTACATACATTGTACTTTTGTAATAACTTTTACTATGTTGTGTATTCTTAAATTCCAAATATACCCTTGAGATTTGGTTATTTTTGTCTATGTTTAAGCATAAATTTATTTATAATCAAGGCAGATCGAATATTTCGGTCTGCTCTTTCACGAATCAACATTCCTGTTGTACGATCTTTGTTTTTTTTTATCTTTGAGTTCTTTGATTGTTTATTACTTATTTTTTTTGTTTTGTTTTTATCTTATATTTTTTAATTTGGATGCTTAATTATGGAAGAACAATTGATAAAGGATCTGTGATTTAAAGCCTATAACGATCTATAGCTTAAAAGCTAGAAATTGTTAATCGTTGGAGTGTTGGGACGAATACCAGAAAAGCAGTCTATGAAATTAGGGTTGTGAAAGGCTGGCTAGGAGGATATGGGTAAATTTGAAATCGTAATTTTGTCTTTTGATCTTTTACACATTCTAATTCCATACGTTTTTTTCATTGGATTAATTCCGGTTCCCTCAAATTCCAATTCCTTTCAAACATTTCAATCTCTTTAAAAACATTCAACAAACAAAGTACCTTAGTAGAGTTATATGAAAATTAGGCTTGATGGATTCCGAGGTATTAGCTCACTTCGATACTAATAACTCGATTGGGATATAGTATATTAGTAGTATGTGATGTGCCTAACGATTTCTTAACAAGGTACACAGCTAACAAACACAAATGTATGGTGGTAAATTATGCTTACTAGTTATCTCTATACTCACCCTAATATTGATTCATACCAAAACAGTTGATGGGATACTATATGTGTGAGTTGATTGGTTGGGGTCTTAGGTTTACTGATCATTTAGGATAAAAAATACTAGAGCTGTTGGGTGAGAGGGAGTTGTTAATAATAAAAGTTTAGTTGGCCTGAATTTTAGTTTCTGCTGAACTCCTTGAATAAAAGGTTCATATCGAGTGACATTTTTTAAATAGGTTGGATCATATAGGTTGATCAAAGAAAACAATATCTTATAATAAGTATCAATGAACTGAATTAAATATTTAAATATATGCATATTAATATGATAAGAAATAAGAAAGAGAAAGCCTGAAAACAGCCTGTAGTAAGTTGCAATAATTGTTTAGCTGTTGGGAAATACGAAGGTTTTGTAAAAGGGGCTTACTAAAGAGACGCCCTGTGGGATAAATGGACGTCCTGCTTACGGGCCGTAAGGCCCTTCACGGGCCGTATGGTCTGTCGGTAGTCAAATCAGTCATTCAAAAACGTAATTCAAGAACGTAACGGCCCGTGAATATGATCACGGTCGTATTTATTAACAGCCCGTGAAGCTAGTCACGGCCCGTGTGTAATTCCACATACGGGCCGTGAACTTCTTTACGGGTCCTAGTATCACCTTTAATAATTTGACGAGATATATTATTCCTCGTTTTCGTGTAATTTTGTATTTATTACGTTATTTGATATTACGTAATATTCCTCGATAGTCGTGTAATTTTGTATTTAAACATTATTTGATATGACGTAATATTCCTCGATATTCGTGTTAATTATGTGACGAGATGCAATATTCCATTTCAACTATTATATAAACGTTAGTTTATAAATTCATTTCATAATTCAAATTTCTACGATATAAATTCATTTCATTTCAACTACTACATAAACGCAATATTCCATTTCAAGTACTATATTAACGTTAATATTTAACGTTACGATGTCTTTCTGGGATAGCAACTATTTATTCGGTTCGGAATCTAACTATTACCCTCAGGAGGGTTACGGTTATTACGATGAGGCTGCTTCAAACTATCTAGGACAGTTCGCGTCCAATTACGGCGGGAATGACGACGGCGATGACGGGGGTGATAACGGTGGCGATAGCAGCGGGGATAATGACGGTTCTGGTTCCGGTAAAAAGGGTTTATACGACACGAATCATGTTATAAGATATATCATATTTAATTTTACTTTCATTTAGTAATAACTAACTAAAAATATTAAATTGATTAGGTTTTCTCATCTCGTGAAGAATTAGTTGATTGGGCAACTAACGTGGGGCGAGAAAATGGTTCGTTATTGTCACCAAACGTTCAAAAAGAAATTCGAATGGTTTGGTGGTTAAAATTTGGTTGAAATGTGATCGGGGTGGGTATATAAGGGAGCATCCACTCTAAGAAAAAGTGGCACGAAAAATACAAACTGTCAATTTGAATTGCAGGGTAAGTACCAGATGCAGAGAGATGGGTGGATTATAGTTGTTGTGGATGATACTCATAACCATGAACCTGCTGAACACCTAGAAGGACATGCATACGCAATGAGGCTCACCGAAAATGAGCTTTCTACCGTAAAGAATCTGACCGAGCAAAATATTGACCCTCGAAACATTCTAGGCACGTTGAGGGAACAAAATCCCAATAACGTGTCTGTGTTACAAACCATATACAACGCTCGGGCAAAAATAAAAAGTCCACCAGAATTGGTGAAACCCCAATGCAGGTTTTTTTTTCTATACTACAACAACATCAATATATTTACACCCCTCACATAGATGAACCGACAAATACCGTCGACGGGGTTTTTTTATACATCCCACATCTCACACATTATGGCGTGCATACCCACACGTGCTGATGATTGACACAACATACAAAACTAACTTGTATAAAATGCCATTTGTTCAAATGGTTGGTGTGACATCCACCCTGAAATCTTTTTCTGTTGCTCACGCATTCATTGATTATGAGCGTGAAGCCAACTTCAGATGGGTGTTAGAGCAACTAAAAGCAACGCTGGAAGGTAAGTGTATGGAGCCCCGTGTTATACTAACCGACCGAGACCTCACTCTGATGAATGCGTCAGAAGAAGTTTTTCCGAGTGCTGTTCGATTACTTTGCAGATGGCATATTTCGGAAAATATTGCTAAACATTGTAAGGCGAGTTTTTCAAATGAAGAGTGGGTGCTTTTCAGCATGTGTGGTCGGTACTTATTAACTCTGAACGGAGGACATATACGCTTATAATTACGAACGGCTTTATCGCAGATTGGTGTCCAAACATTCAAGTAAGTTTTTTAGTGTTATTCTTAAAAATATATGTATATTTACATAAAAATAAGTACATTTTTTTAAATAGGAGTGCTGATGTACCTAAAAAATAACTGGTTGGACCCCTACAAAGAGAGATTTGTGTCGGCGTGGATAAATAGAAGTTATAACTTCGGTCAGCACACAACGAACCGAGTTGAGAGCCAACATTCGTTGTTGAAAAGTTACCTGAAAGCAACCAATAGCACCCTGGATAGATTTATTCCTTTCATTAATAATATCTTATGTCACACCCTCAAATTCCGGGTCTGGAATCTATCACGGAGAGGTGAGCAAACAGATCGAACACAGTAGTTACACATGAGATGCAGTTTTCTATATGATAAGTTTTTTAGATAATCAATCCATTATTATTCAGAGCATTAAATTATACGCAGCGGAAATAAATATATATATTGTTTCTTAACAAATACGTCTAATCATGTCTTATCAATAACCAATATGTATCTTGAGCTCTTATGTGATCCTACGCGCATGTCCATAAGCTCCTAGTAGATACCTGAGAATACATGTAAATCAAGTGTCAACACAGGGTTGGTGAGTTCATAGGTAAGTAAAACATATTTGATAAATCATCAATTATCATTCAAAGAAGGGTTTATTGTAAAAGTGTGAGTTTAAATTACTCACCGGTATATGAATAGCCTGTCGGAACCCTTTTAATAAGGTGAACCCGCTATCTCACATACCCACTATGTACAAGCCCAACAAATCCTTCACATAGGATTTGCCCATGTATCATAGTTATTATTTCTATGTACAAGTCCAACAAATCCTTCACCTAGGATTTGCCCATGTAACATAGTTTAATATCTTTTTCATGTGTATATTATGTTATTTATAATAATTCAAATCAGAAGGCGCGAATCCTCTCTTTACATTTATCCTCATATGGGTTGTAAGTGGAACTATAATGGCAAACTTAATATAGTACACATCTGCCTTCTCACACTAGAACAAGTCATCCCGAATGACAATAAGATCTTTATGCATCTTGGTAAGGACCACATGTCCAAATCTTTGTGGGGGTAAGTCACTCCCCGATAGTACTATCCAAAAGATCCCCGCTAATTTATAGTCCAGTTTACAGAGAAGGATTTTCATAGTAACCATATGTAATCATAAATGTGATCAAATTATTATTTAACATAATACACAAAATAATTTTTAACAACATGTATTCCAGCCCCAAAATATTTAAATGATTAAAAAGGGGAACAGTTAAGTATGAACTCACCTCAGTCCTTGTGTGGTGTTGACAAGCTAGTAAATTTCTCCTAAGTAATTATAATTCATATAAGCAAACAAATACAAATCCATAACCTAATTAAGTTAGATCTTGAACCTGGCATTCAATTGATCTAAGATTTGGTTCTCGGGGATTTGTTATAAACATATAATTAAATCATTTAGTTATCTTTGTTAATTCTTTAGTAATTAAAGATTTGTATTCATGATATTTGACCAATTAATAATGATTTCAATATATCATTATGTCTTAAATAAATTTTAGACATTACTTAAATATGTAAGTTGATATTTAATTTAATAAGATTTTATAATTTAATTTATAAAATCTAATTTGTGTTTATTATGTTTAAAACACAAATAGGATACTTTAGTATTTTATAATTTAATTTATAAAACCTAATAGTAAGATTTATAAATAGATACAAATTATCTAAACATTATATTTATATGATAATGTTATTATAATTGAACATATAAATAATAGATAATAACATATTGTTAAATTTATAACATATTTACATGGTAAAACATAATATAAATTTTCTAATTATTATGTTATCCATAATTACAGATGATATAATGTTCCATAATAAATTAATAATTTAAATTATTATTTAGAATCTATTTGTATAAAATAATTATTCATATATAGTATTTTATAAAAAAAATTATTAAGGAGCTTTAAATAAATAATTTATAGAAAATTAATTTGGTACTTTTAAAATAAAGGAAGTTTTTTAAAAGTTATTTTTATAATTTTTAGGTATATTTGTATATTTTTGAAAGGTCAAATGGCTTTTTAAAAGGTCAAATGGCTTTTTAAAAAAATAAGTGTTGGGGCAAGGGTTCGAACCCTTGACCTCCTGTTCACAATCACACACACAAACCAGTAAACCAAGGCACAAGGCCGCGGTGAAACTCAGCTTTTAATTCTTTTAAACCCAAATTCCAGAAACCCAAATTCCACCAAGAACCCTAATTTGATCCGAATCAAATTGATCCTCGATTCGATGTTTATACCCAAATTGATGTTGATTACCAAGTTTAATTACCTGCTGTGAAGTTCGATTGATGATGAACAGGTAAGGGAACAAGTCGCGGTAGTGAGGTGCACAAATCGTTGATTTGTGTTTGTTTTAGAAAAAATGGATCTCGAAGGAAGTTTTTAAATGCTCTAAAGTTCGATAATGCATGATTAATTTAGTTGTTATTGCGGTTGTAGTGCGATTTTGGTGAGTGGGTCGGCCGACTTTCGGTCGAGAGTGGGAATCACACTAAACCAACTTCATTATTCAAATTGCAATGGTCCCCAAGTTCGATTCATGCACGATATGGTGTCGGGTGTTTAATTTGATCGAAAAATGATTAAATTTTGGCGTTTGGGGTTGCCGGAGGGCCGCCGGAGAGGGTGGCCGGAGGGGAGGTCGACGGGAAGGGAAAGGGGCGGGTGGTTTGGGATTTTACAAAACTAGTCCCTCAACTTTACTTGGGTTATTATTTCATGTGGAAAATTCTTAAACCAAGTTTTATGAATTACAAAATCACCCCCTGTACTTTATTAAATCCAAGTTTAATAATTTTTTATAAATTATTATTATTAATAACAATATTATTATCATTATTATTATTATTTATATCAAATATATACATATATATTTATATATATATATATATTTTTTAGTCAACAAATTTTTTTTTCCGGGTTGTCACATCTTAGCTACCCAGGTAATTGCTATAAAAGAAAGTTTTACCAAAAGCAAAATCATGCTTATGGTGCAGCATAATCATGAAGTGCTTAAATTGCTGCGAGGTAACGTTTCTATTGCGGCTTTGGATATGTTAGTCGGTGAGATTAACAGGATAAATCATCTAATTATATCCAAAGAATCATGTGGCTGCTATCTTTTTACCAGCTGTGGTCTTCCGTGTGCTTGTAAATTAAATAATTACTTTCAAACAGGTGAATGTTCTTTTACGTTTTTTATTTTTTCATAAAAACTTTTATTATATTTTATTTAATATATTATTTTATAGGTCAATGTATCCCGCTCGATGCCATTGATGTTTTTTGGAGGAAGCTAGATTTTTCACCCGCGTATATTGTACGGGAGGTTCAAGTAGATGTACATAAAGAGATGGAGATGGTGACAAAACATTTATTTGTCCAACCCGAAAATGTGAAAAGATCTTTGATTAATATTTTCAAATCTTTCATTAATCCTTCAAAAACGGATAAAAAACCTCCTAAAGTCCAAACACATACACGGGGTCGTCCAAAAAAGGTAAGCAAAAAGAAACAATATTAGACCCCCCCAGACATAGTTCATATGTTCAACCGAGAGAAAATTTTGAAGGTCCGCCAACATATTCAAGTTCGGTGGTGAAGTCAAAACAAGGGCTTTGCAGCGCACTCAATCCATGTCTTCGAAATCAAGAGCCAAAGATGGATTATCTCAACAGAGTTCCAAGTTTTCATATATCCCGGGCGACGAAGATAAAAACATTTTTTTCCGGTTTAACCGCTGGATTCCATCATTCTTTTTCCCGTATATTTCAGGTGCGGATGATGTTTTAGCGGAGAGCAATTGTGGTTTTCGTGCTATAGCACTCGCACTGGGATATGGTGAAAATCACTGGCGTTTTATACGTACGGAACTTATATCTGAGTTGGATGAAAACAGACATAGGTACGCTGCGATGTTTCCTGATATAAACAAAATAAGGGAATCATTAAACTGGAACGGGTTAGGTGCGGCTCCACACAAAAATTGGATGACAGTGCCACCTGCTACAATCCTTATTGCTAACAGGTTTCGAGTGGTTATAATTTTTATATCTATCGGCAACTCCGCTGCTTTTTTCCCGCTCTGGTTATCTCCTCGTGATATCAATGAACATCATATAATTTCAATTGCTTATGTTCAAGATTGCCATTTCATTAGAATTCGATTAGTGGGTGACTATCCAATGCTGTTCCGAGCAAATATTGGCATTTGTACAAAACAGAAAACGCCAATGATTGGGAGGCTATATACGGAAGTCGAATTCAAAAATATCTTGAACTAAGGCCCGTAGACCCGGTTGAACATGTAAATTTAGTATAGTTTACACATTTATCAATTCTTTCAATTCTTTATTTATTCAATTCTTTATTGTTGTTGAATTGTAAACATGTAATCTATTATTTATTCAATTCTTTATTGTTGTTGAATTGTAAACATGTAATCTATTATTTATTTAATTCTTTATTGTTGTTGAATTGTAAACATGTAATCAAATCTTTCGTTTTCCAAAGAAAAATGCAATAAGAAGATTATCGAATTTTTCTTCAACCTTTGAATTTTGTTTATATGAGCTGGGCATTTGGTTAGCATAAAAGGTGTGTAGGAATGTTAATGATATGAGATGCATAATATATGTTGAGATTCAAGTATGTTTTTCAGTGCAACTTTTCCGACTGAGATTCAAGTATGTTTATATAATTGCAGAGCCTGGCGTCGGATTTTCTGAAGGATTATATATTTCTTTATGTGGGACGAGTAGGTTCAAGTACTGATTTTATTCTCCAAAAGGTTGATTTAATATTATTCGTACAAACCACTTCCTCCACAAGCACAACCAATTGTAAACATATAATTAAACATTTAAACGTCATCCAAAATAACTCATAATATATAAACATAATTTTTCAATTTTTTTACATGAAAGGTAAATAAAACAATAAAATCCTACTATCTATGCGTCATGACCACCACCAGCATCACCACCACCAGCATCCTCCGCATCACCACCACCAGCAGCCTCCTCGTCATCACCCGCAGGTCGTCTGACAAACGGAGGCAACTCCGGCCGAGGGGGGAGGTCGATACCCTGGCTAGCAGCAAAAATGCTGTACGCATCCGCCATCCATACTAGCAAGGCGTGGGACTGGCGCGCCCAATGTAGTGACTCCGCCATAAACTCCCCCGTCGGCGGAATCTGCCGAATGATGGTCCTGGGAACAGGCGGTGGGACGGGTGCTCTGGCGTGTGGCTGGGGCTGCGGCTGCTGCAGCAGCGCCGGCTGCTCCTCCTCCTCACCAACGTCTGGCACCGGCTGCCAGATGGTCCGACCACCATCAGTGGACCATCGGAGGTCGTCGCCAAATTTGGCGGCAATCCCCATGGCCATGACGGTCTGTCGACCCAAAATCCGAGGCGGCGTGTCCGTAGTCTGCCTCACAATTAGGGCGTCCGTAAACAACCCTAAGCGCGAGGCAATGACGGTGATGTACGAGCCGCAAACAATCGGGCTATCCATCTGCAAAACAATCAAACAATAGGCATAATTATGAATCACATAATAGATAATACTTATTTATTAAGAATTAGTATAAATATTTTTTACCTTGCCCTGAATGACGCTCAAAAAATAGGCAGCCATGCAGTGAGCTAGATTCACCCGTCTAGGTGAAAGCAAGGCCCTCAGAAAAAATAAGTCAAGGAGCGACACCTGCTCCATGCTCTGGTCTCTGCCGGCAATGGTGTCGGCAATGCACCGGTGTAGATACCGGTTGCAAAGGATCCCTAATGGAGGTCGCCCTAATGGCGCCCTCCCACGGCTGGTCGGAAATAGTCGGCCACCATCCGACCAAAGGAGCCGCCTCCGACTGGACCTCGTCAGAATAAAAACGAGGATCCTGCGTCTCCTCGTGGGTGTAAAACCCAATAGTCACCGCCCACTAGGCGAGGGTGAACTCGTACCTACCGGTCCCCAACATAAATCGAACCGCTATGTGCTCGCGGGGGTCCTGATCCTCAGTGGCGGGAGTGAACAGAAACGTAGACAAAAACTGCAACGTCAGCTCCCGGTAGCCCCTCCTCGATCCCAAATCAAACATCCACCTCCACGGCGTCTCTCCGTCCAGCCCGATGATATCCTGGGCACGTGCTATGTCTCCGACCTCCTCTAGCACGTCCCAGTCGATAGTGCGTGTCCCCTTCAGGGGACGTCCAATCAGCTTCCACAGCTTAAGCCGTGGCTGTGTCTCCCTCGGAAAACGAAGATCAGTGTGTGGGTCCAGAAAGTCACCCTGACCCTCGGGCTCAGTCTCCGGACGTGTACGTTTACGGGGCGGCATAATCTGCCAAAAAAAATTTAAATTCACAAGAACAACAAAAAGGGTTACGGCCAGTGAAGCAGACTCACAGCCCGTAACCCTCCAAATTTTCAAAGGGTTACGGCCCGTGAAAGGAAGTCACGGCCCGTAACCCTTTGAAAATTCAAACGGTTACGGCCCGTGACACATGTTCACGGCCCGTATCCCCCCAGTTTTTCAGAATTTTCAGATTTTTGAAATAAAATTTTAATATATTTAAACGATAAATACACAAAAATAAAATACGAATTTGCATACGTACCGTAGTAAGGAGTCGGCGGTATGAAAATGATGAAAAAACGGAGGTCGTGACAGAGTAAATCGTATGTGTGTTTAGGGGGCGTAAATGAACAAATGGGCCGTGAGGTCCTATATATTATCCCGCCTCACGGTCGTGACGGTCCTCACGGTCGTGACGGTCCTCACGGCCCGTTACATATTTTCCTCACGGCCCGTGACAAACCTCACGGCCCGTGAGACTTTGTAATTTTTAAAAATCACCCGTTGACACTATACGGCCCGTAATGTGGAAATGAAACGGGCCGTGAAGGGCCTCACGGGCCGTATACTAATTTTTATGTCTATAAATTCAACCACTTCACACAATCAATTCACACAAATTTACTCAATACACAAACGATGAGTGCTACAAGTGATCAAAATCCGTGGACGGATGAAGAGGAGGTCACTTTAGTAAGATCTTGTATCGAAAATTCAGGGACTATCCCTCCAAATTCAATATTTTGGAACCGTGTTTCAACTCGTTTTCATCAAATTCTCGAACGTGAAGAATATCGCACCACTCGTGAACTTAGCAACAAGTGGTCTGACTTGAGAAGGAAGGTCACGGCATTTCACCAGCTCTACAAAGACGTTTACAAAAATCGAAATACGTTATAGAATGATACGGATATTATGACAAGAACTCAAGAAAGATATCGGGAGAATTTTGGAATTTCTTTTAACCATTTTGCGGCTTGGATCTTTTATAAAGATCAAGAAGATTAAAAATTGTGTGTTTTATTATTGTGTGATAATAACGGTTTGTCGTTTTTAATAAAGTGTACTAATAAACGTTTATGTTTTAATAATATTTCATTACTGTTCTACATTACACGTCTACCATACAGTTCGTCTGCCATAAATCTTCGGAATCTAAAGCAAGCATCCTGTAAGCTAACCTCTTGCCACTCTAAAGATCTATTTTGAACCAACCTACGCAATAACATACAAATTACAACTCCCAATCTCGACCAATATGACCGGCGTTAGGAGGCCAAACGGTTTCACCTGATACCATCAGTTCTTCGATTTGTTCTTGTCCGGAGTGCTGCCAATATTGTATACGTGACAGAAAATGTAAAAAGTACGATTCGAATTGTACGAAAATCGTTCAGGCATTACGATGAATGCACCATGAATCATCACGCGTATTTGGTCGGTATTCGTATGGAGAATATATACGAACTTGTAGTGAGTCCATAGAAATCTTAAAAAGATACCAATTTTCTTCGTCATCAGTCATTGGTACGTAAACCTACAAAACAATTTAATTCACGGTTATAAATTCATGATTTTTATTGTAAAACATGAAAACAGTATTACCGTATCAACTTCCCATAACGCGGGATATAGACAGTCACTCCTGTCTCCATGTTCGTTACCATTAACGGACCCCGAGTATATTAAGTTAAACCACTCAAATGGGAGAATCGTCCAACGATCACTACCCGACAACTCTTCGGTTCTACGTATTTCTTCGTATCTCCATATTGTGAGTCTATTTGTCCACGCCCGAACATGCTATAAAATAACAGCTTTTTTAATTGTTAGAATTTTAAAATAAAATAAAATATTCAAAAAAAACTTTAAATCATACCTCTGTACCTAAAGACACGTTTCCGAGTAATTCACGCCAAAATTGTAACGAAATATCGGAATGACCCATGTAATACACTCTACATGTTTGGGAATCACCGTTACGTATAAAGTGAATAACATTCTGAGACCAGTTCCTCCCGTTCTGTCAATTATGGTTATCTATTGGATCAGGAATACTTTCCACAATATCTCGTGAGTTTGAAGAGGACTCATTTTGACGTCTTCTACTACTTCCACGAGAAGACATTTTAACTGTTTCGTTTCTCACTAACCGTATATAACAAGTCATATATATAACGGTTTATATAGAATCTTAAATCGAATCAAGGAATAATACGTCGCGTCACATAATTATAAAATTTAAAAATGCACGCAAATCGAGGAAAGTAAATTCTCAGAAGGACAACTACGGCCCGTGACGGGCTTCACGGGCCGTTATGGATTTTGTTAACGGGCCGTGGGTGTGGACATTTACGGGCCGTTTGTTCCTACACGGGCCGTGAGTGGATGTAGTGGTGAAAATTAAATTTCGAACACTTCACGGCCCGTGAGGCCCATCACGGGCCATGAGAAAAGTCAAAGGGCGTCCGGGTATCGCCTGACAGGGCGTGCAATTAGCTGGCGCCTTTGTAAAATTTGATGTTTCCTCAATCTTTCTACTCTAATAAAAGGTAACTAGGTTGGACATGTGTCATCACCACATTTCACATCACCAAAGGTTGGATATGTGTCATCATCATATTTCACCTCATCAAATTTTCCCGCTTCTCTCTCCTATTAAATTCTCATTAATTAATTACTAATAATAAATTAAAGAAAATATATTTTTATTAATTATTTTTCTAAGTAAATACATTTTATAAAATAAAACTTACTTCTAAAACATCAAACATTTTTAAAAAATAAATTATTTTAAAATTGATGTTTGTAAGTAAATTTTTTATATACAAAAAATAAATAAAATTGGGAGTTATAGTAATTTTTAAAATTTTACATTTTTAAAATGTTTGCCTTAAAACAAATTTATTTTATTTTTCTTTTGGAAAAAAATTAAAAAATTAAAAAAACTAAGAAGTTGATATCATTGTTTTATTACTTATAGTTCGTACTTGTATATGATTTCAATTATGTTTTATCTTAAAATATAGTTTTATAACTAATAAAACATTTTCTTATTGATATTTTATTTTTTAACCCGTGTAATACACGGGTTTACTAATACTAGTTCTAATATATAATACTAAGTTTTCTAATATATAATACTAAGTTGGTTAATTTTAGCAATAAAGAAAATTGGTATTTTTAAGCCTATCTGCAGCCTTATTAAGTTGATTTATTGTAACATGTCATGTAAAAAGATAAAGAGGATAAAAATAAAAAAAAATAAAAACATATACATAATAAAAAGTAAATACAAAAGTAAAAAACATATAAAAACTAAAAATATTATAAGCATGGATAAAATAAAAGATGAAAATATGAGGATTGAAATTAAGGCTCTTATGCCAAGAAGTACACATATTATCACTGCTAAATCAAGAAAATGTGATATGTCTTCTGTTAGTATATAGTTTAATTCTTGATGTACTTAGATGTATTTTGTATTATTTATCATTTCTAATATGTAAATTGCACATCTATTTATAATGGTTATCCCCTCATTTAGGGGTATTCAATCTCAAAACCCTTTCATGGTATCATACGCCAGTTGAGACTCCCCTGCTCCCCAGTGTCGTTCTCTTCTCCCTCCCCCTTCATCTCCCTCTTCGATCATCCACCATGGCTGCCCCTTCTTCATCCACCACCCAAATTTCCCTCAACACCCTTCTGCACATGAACATCATTAAACTCTCGTCTACTAATTACCTCTTATGGAAAAATCAGATCCTTCATATCCTTGCCTTCCATGACCTAGTTTCCCATGTTGATGGTTCTATCGCTCCTCCTCCACCCACTATTCTAACTGATGCTAAATCCACTGAAAATCCATTGTATTCTGCGTGGAATGAAGCTGAGAAAACTGCCATCGTCATCCTTATTCTTCCTTAACTAAGGAGTCCACCGCTGAAGTCATTGGTCTTACCTCTGCCCGATCCATATGGCTCGCTTTGGAAGCCACTTACAGCAACTCATCTGTTGAACGAATCCAAAACCTTCGTGACAACCTCCGTTAGATGACCAAAGGTACCGACTCTGTTGCCGTTTTTGGTCGAAAATTTAAGAACATTTGTGATCAGTTGACTGCAGTTGGGGCCTTAATTGATCCAACAGAGATGTTGTACTGGTTTATACGCGGGCTTGGTCCCTCCTTTGAAACTTTTTCGACTTCAATTCGCACCTCCAGATTGGTACCTGCCTTTCGTGATTTGTTGGCTCAGGCTGAAAGCCATGAACTGTTTTTACAGTCTCTTTACGGCACACACCCGCCTGCTGCTGCTTTCACCGCTGCCTCGTCGACCCGTCCTGCTCGTGGCAGATTTGGTGGACGGCAGTCTCCTGCTGGTGGTCGTGGCAGGGGGCGCCGCTCTCCCCACTGTCAATTATGTCGTACCAATGGACATTATGCAAGCTCCTGCCCCCAACTTCCTCAATTTGCAACTAAAGTCACCCCTTCTGTTCCGGATATCGCCCAAGCTTTCCACGCACAGTGCCATGTTACCACTAATGCTCCTGATTGGATTGTTGACTCAGGGGCCACCGATCACATGACTGCAACAACTGGGGCTGTTCCGAATGCTACTCCTTACCCCGGTCAAGGTAATGTTGTGTTCGGGAACGGGAACTCTCTTCCTGTTACCCATCTTGGCTCTACCCACATTTTTCCTAATATTCACTTAAATGACATTCTTGTTATTCCCAAAATTGAAAAGAACCTATTATCAGTTAGTAAACTAACTACGGACAATAATTTGGATGTGTTATTTTCATAACCAATTTTTTTCATTCAGGACCGCGTGACGAAACAAGTTCTAGCTCAAGGCAGATGTGAGAATGGCTTATATGTCTTGCATGCTAATCATCGTGCCTTCGTCTCCTCTTCAACGAATAAAGCCTCCTTTGAGCTTTGGCATAATCGCCTTGGTCATGTTTCTTTTGATACTATTTCCAAATAATCAAGGATGGTCTTTTAACTGTTACTTCTATTTTCCCTAAACCAATTTTGTGTTCTGCTTGCCAAATGTCTAAAAGACATCGTCTACCTTTTGATAATAATGAACAACGTGCTTTACACCCATTAGATCTTATACATTGTGATTTGTGGGGACCCTCACCCATACTGTCTAATGACGGTTACCGTTATTATGCTTTGTTTGTTGATGATAGTTCACGATTTTGTTGGTTCTACCCACTCCGAACCAAAGCCGAATTTCACATTGTCTTATCTAGTTTCATAAAGTTTGTGCAAACTCAACTGTCAGGGAAAATAAAAATACTACAAACTGATGGTGGCACTGAATTTTTAAACCATAATGTTCGAAAACTACTTGACGATAATGGTACTTTCCACTGTTTGTCTTGCCTCTATACCCACAACAAATGGTCGTGTTGAGCGTAAACATCGGCACGTTGTTGAAACCGGTTTGGCTATGCTCTTCAATGGTCATGTGCCACCTTCATATTGGGTAGAAGCCTTTACATCCGCCACCTACATAATAAATCGTCTACCCACACCGGTTTTAGCTCACAAGTCTCCTTTTGAGGTTTTATTCTCCCGTAGACCGTGTTATAACAATTTTCGTGCCTTTGCTTGTCGGGTCTACCCATACCTCCGGGATTATGCTCCACACAAATTGTCGCCAAGAAGTCTACCATGCATCTTTCTGGGTTATCATTCACATACAAAGGATTTCGTTGTCTCGATCCCACCACATCACGAATTTACATTACTCGCCATGCTCATTTTCATGAAAATGAATTCCCATTCTCTGGTGCTCATGTTCCCCACTCACCACACCACTTACCATTATCATCTTTCTTGGATGAACCCATTACCGGGTTTGTTTTACCAACACCTACTGACAGGTCAGTTTCTCCACCCAAGCCTGCTACACCTCCATCTACACCACCTTGTGGTCTTTGCTCCAACCCACCTCAAACTTCACCACCATTAGAAACATCTAACTCACTACCTACCAACCTCACTCCTGCTCATATTCCTATTTCCCAGCCCAACCTCACTCCCAGTCCTGACCCCACACCACTTCCTGAACTTTCACTACCACAAGCTACCGACCCTTCTTCCTCACAATCCAACCCCATAACCCAGCCTCACGTCTTAACAGACCACTCTACTGCATCCACTTCCATCCACCCCATGCGAACTCGGTCTAAATCTGGGATCCACAAGCCCAAACATCATTCATATGTTGTCCACACCCACCACAGCTCACCTACCGACCCCCGGGGCTTCAAATCAGCCAGTAAGAGTCCTCACTGGGTTGATGCTATGAATCGTGAACTTCATGCTCTCGATGCCAACAACACTTGGACACTTGTCCCTCGACCTAACAATCATCATGTGATCGGCTCCAAATGGTTATTCCGTACTAAATATCAAGCAGATGGGTCCGTTGCTCGTTACAAAGCCCGTCTTGTTGCTCAAGGTTTTAATCAAGTTCAAGGCCTAGATTATTTTCAAACGTTCAGTCCAGTTGTTAAGGCTACTACAATTCGTGTTGTTCTCTCTCTTGCTATCGTCAACAACTGGCCCCTTCATCAACTTGATGTTAACAATGCATTTCTTCACGGTCATCTGTCAGAACTTGTATACATGGAGCAACCACCCGGCTTCACCGACAGGCGTTTTCCAGACCATGTTTGCAAGCTAAATCGTGCCATATATGGCCTCAAGCAATCTCCTCGTACTTGGTTCCAACGTCTTAGCAAGTTCTTACTTGACAATCACTTTAAATGCAGTCAATCTGATCCATCGCTCTTCATCTTTTCTCGTAATGCGTGTACCATGTATCTTCTCGTTTATGTGGATGACTTATTCTTACCGGTAACAATCCAGACATATTAGCTTCGTTCATTCAACGATTGAATCGGGAGTTCGCCATCAAGGATCTCGGCGGTCTCAACTTTTTTCTTGGTCTTGAAGCACACCGCTATGCTAATGAGCTATTTCTTTGTCAAACCAAATATGCTCGCGACATTCTCAAACGCGCCGCCCTTCTTGATGCTAAACCTGTGCATACACCGCTCGCCACTAATGTTGTTTTTAGTTCAACTGGTGACCCATACAAAGATCCTACTCACTATCGCTCGCTTGTGGGTGCCTTACAGTACCTAACCATCACCCGTCCAGACATTTCATACGCTGTGAATCAAGTCAGTCAGTTCCTTCAACAACCTACCGATCTCCACTATCAACATGTAAAACGGATTCTACGTTATATAAAGGGCACCCTTGATTATGGTTTAACCTTCACCAAACCATCACAAACTACATTGCTAGGTTATTCGGACGCTGATTGGGCTCGGTGTCTCGAGACGCGCCGATCTACATACGGGTACTCGATCTTTCTTGGTGGTAACTTAGTCTCCTGGAGTGCAAAGAAGCAACCAACAGTCTCTCGGTCCAGCTATGAATCGGAATATCGCGCCATGGCTAATGCTGCCGCCGAAATTATTTGGCTCACACACTTGTTACGTGAGCTCCATGCCTACCACCGGATCATCCGACGCTACTTTTTGACAATCAAAGCGCTATATTTTTTACTCAGAATCCCGTGGCACACAAGCGTTCTAAGCACATTGATTTGGATTATCACTTTATTCATGAATTGGTTTCATCTGGGAAGCTCCATACTAAATTTGTTTCCACCAAGCTTCAGGTTGCTGACATCTTCACCAAGAGTCTCTGTCGATCCCAATTTGAATTCTTCCGCTCGCAACTTCGTATTGGATCACCACCCTTTTGCTTGCGGGGGGATGTTAGTACATAGTTTAATTCTTGATGTACTTAGATGTATTTGTATTATTTATCATTCCTAATATGTAAATTGCACATCTATTTATAATGGTTATCCCCTCATTTAGGGGCATTCAATCTCAAAACCCTTTCATCTTCACTTAAAGTCTATTCTCATAAACCCAATTGGGTAGGGTCAATTGGATTAATGGAGTAGCTTCAGACTATAGTTTTTTTTGAAAGATTTATTTCTTTAATTGTGAAATCCTTTACTAAGTTAGTTGTTAGTGGGGTTCAAACCCCTGACCTTGATGTTAGAAACCCATGTTAGCACCACCACATCACAAGGGGTGGGGTTAACTTCAGACTATAGTTGGTCTTCAGTTTTTTTATCCACTCTCATTTAAAAATACTAACCAGCAACTTAATGTTGTTTTGATTGTGGTATCATTAGCATTAAGGGTTGTACATAAAACTTTCACATCTCTTAAAATGTCACATCTATAATCTTTTAATTTCAACTTTGTTTCACTATACTTATAAATTTTACGTTTTACATTTCGTTTTAAATTTTAAGAGTTAACACACCGTAACGTTTCGTGTGGTGTTAACTTTGATCCTTGAGTTTTTAATTTTATTAATGTAGTGGGGACACATGAAATTGTCCCTAAAACCCAAATAACAACAAAACGAGTTACCCATGACATGTAAATATGAATAGGTCATTGATTCAAGTCTCACTCTGAGTAAAATGCTTAGAGTTGAGCCACAGGGTTATCCCTCCTGAGGTGGTTGGGGTTGTGGCCCCGGTTGAAAAAAGAATAGATGTACCCGATTAAAATAACACATTGTAAATGGTTCAATAATCTCTCATGTTTTATTCCATCGAATCATCCACTATTTATAGATTACATGCTAATCGAATATGAGATACTCATGGTAAAGAGATAAATACAAATAAATCGAAGATCTAATATATCTCTAACCAATATAATACATATAAATAATACATATATACACGTTAATATACATATCCTACGTCACGTAGGGTGACATGTTTACCGTTTAAAAACAATAACAAAACGAATTCACTCAACTGAAGTCCCATGACGTACAGCCCAACACCTTTCCACCCTCGAGACGCATCAGCGCCTCTTTACTTTTGCATGAATCAAGGCCAACTCCATTCCATTCTCACCATCATCCATTAATAATAATAATCAAATCTCTCAAGTAACATTCATCTTTTACATTCTCTAATTGTTGAATCGAACTTCTTTATCATCGATCATAACTCATAACCATTGAATATTGATGGCGGCGTATAGAGCCGACGACGACTACGATTACCTCTTCAAAGTCGTTCTGATCGGCGACTCCGGCGTCGGAAAGTCCAATCTGCTTTCGAGGTTCACTCGCAACGAGTTCAGCCTTGAATCGAAGTCAACAATCGGCGTTGAATTCGCCACCAGAAGCATTCGTGTTGATCACAAGGTCATCAAGGCCCAGATTTGGGATACTGCTGGTCAAGAGAGGTTTCTTTCTTTCTTTATTTGTTTTTGTTTGATTTCGTTTATGAAGTAATATGATTGAACATCTTGTTGTTATTTGTTTGATGATGTATTTGCTGATGGCATAAGTCTCCATTTATGGTTTTTCTAGGGTTTGTAATAGGTGAATTAGCTTTAAGCATCGATTTTCACTCGATATGGAAATGAGGGATCCTATATATATATATATATATATATATATATATATATATATATATATATATATATATATATATATATATATATATATATATATATATATATATATATATATATATATATATATAGGGTTTAGTTCTTTTGAAAACCCTTAAAAACTCTAAGAACCCTTTAACCCTTTTGGACCAATCAGATGAAGACACATCAACATAAGAAAAAGAAGTTCTTGGGGGTAATTTCAACATTTCCATTCACATTGAAAGTGACATGAACTTTTCTTGTAGTACATGATGTTGACAAACATATCAACTTTTCACCTAACACATCATATACATCCCTTTCAACCTACCCACTTTCAACCAATTCTCAAAAGTTGGACAACATTTCACTTTTTCCCGGTCCTTTTTCTTGCCAAGATTATCATCTCCCTTACTTTCTCCCAGCCTTCTAAGAATTCGAATCATTCATGGGTATGGGTGATGTTCACAATCCTCTCCCTTTACAAGTTGTGGATGTGCCAGATGAAGGTCCCTGTATGGATGTTGCTGAAGAACCCTCTCGTGAGGATGATGTTGTTGATTTGAACTCTCGTTTTCGCTATATTGGTTATGATCGACGTGGTTAGTTTTCTCATAATTGTAGTACATTATTTTTGTTCTCTATGTTCCCTCATCCTTCAACCTTCTGGTTCATATTTTGCTATTTTAGTCAGCAGTTTGTTTTATAGTTTAATCATATTTATTAACCTTAAGACAACCCGTTGTTTTCCTTGTATCCTGTTGCTATTCATTTTTTGTGTAAATTCCCATATTTTTCTTTTTTAGTCGGTCGTTCGTTTGATAGTTTAATTCACAGGGTAGTAAGTTATGATGTGAAGGGTGAAGTAAGCTAAACTGTAGCAGTGGTTTTTTTTATTTCTCCCTGAATTTCTGTATTAAATTTTTTTGTTGGAGTAATTTAAATTAATTTTATTTTTTTTAGTTTCTTACTAATCTTTTTACACACGTACTAAGATATTACGAGATGGGTACAAAATGTTACCTTGTAGTAAGAAGATGGGAATGTTGTATATTTAACAGTTTCCTGTTTAACAAAGTTTTATTTTTGTTGTCCTTAGTTTTTGTTCTTAATCATTTTTTCTTTTAAATTTTATCAAAACTTCACATTCTAACATACTTCAATTTCCCAAACTAAAATTAAATCTATCACTAATTTCTTTTCTACAAAATAAACCGAAGCGCTATATGTGCTTTTCTAGGGTTCTTTAACAACATCGACTGAATCCTTCTTACCAAATGTCATCAGACAGTCAAATTAATGGATATGTAAGCGAAAAAGAATACAAAATAAAAATAGTTAAGTTCAAGAGGAGACTACTGCTGTCGGTGTTTTAAGTGTAATTTCAATGTCGTTTTCACGGGTTGGGGACTTACCGATTTTGCCTTTCCTTCATCTTCTTCAAATCTTCAAAGAACTACGGAACACCTATACAAAGTCTGCGACCACCCTTTCTTTGAAGATTTTGTGCCTTCAAAAGAACAAGATCTTGATTCTTTGAACAAAACTGATGGATAATCGGATTTTGTTTGGAGAAAAACCGAAAGAAGGAGAAGGGGGAATGGGTGTTTTCGTCTACCTGTGTTGAAGAAAAGGAAACATAAGTTTAAAAATTTATAAATTAAATAATGAATAGTAATGATTTTGATTGATAAGATGTATGCTTTTGGGAAGAAAGTTCAACAACCACGGTCCTTTTGTAAGATGGGGTAAAATTACCATTACACCCTCAACAACTCAACTTCTATTGTACTTTTACTAGTATAATAAGCAGAATTATTTATGGCCATTGGATCACAAAATATCCAAAGATCAATGGTCCAAAAGTGGGTTAGGGAGTTCTTACAATATACCAAGGTTCTCTATAGAACATAACCCTATATATATATATATATATATATATATATATATATATATATATATATATATATATATATATATATATATATATATATATATATATATATATATATATTTTTAATGAGTGTAAATGTGTTGTGATTATGCAAGTTGAATTGTCATTCACAATAAAATAAAAGTAAGAAGTGAAACTTGACAACTTGTTAGTATGAATTATTGTGGTTTGGATCATTAAAATGTAATTTTTTTTATGATATCTTGATTAAGAAGTAAGAGTGAGATTGTACTACGGCATTTTGTTTGTATCGATACTGGGATTTGACTTTAAAGCATTCTTTTATTTTCCTTTGCTATTATTCCATTGATGTTCGGTGAGTACTTGCAAAGTTACAAATACTATATTTGTTCCACAATTGAGTTACTTTTTTTTTTCGTTTACTTCTGCTGTCAAAATCGATGGTTTTAGGTTAATTGCAAAGATTTTGTTTTATCATGAAGTTTATCTTTTTGGCAGCACTCTCTATTCTAAGTAATCTAGTAATAGTTGCTAAGATTTCTTCATTGTTTTGGGTGATAAAATTAATTTGTTTGATCACAATAAAATAGACATTTCTGATCCAAAAAAGCGCGGAATATAGGACTATAGGTTAGATGAGTATTTGTGTTACCCACAGCAAACCACATTAATCATAGTTTTCAGGAAGTTGCCATGTTGAGTTGTTGACCCAAATAAGTGAATTATGACAACAAGATTGTGATATTAATAGCTCTAGTGTGTTCCCAAAGTTGAAAGAAGTGAACACAAGATCAAACCTCAAACCGAGCTCCCAACCTTTGATAGTCTTTTGGATCTCTAAATAGTGGCTTTTATATGTAGTCTTTGGAAAGATAAATCTGCAAAACTGATGAATTCTAAAATTGGTGTTTGTCGATGCCTTGTTAGCCGTAGCATTTAGTTGATTCAAGGTGTAGACACCAATTCCATTGTAATATGGTTTCCAACAAAAAATTTAGATATGGCATTTGGCTGATTGAAGTTGTAGATACCGCTTCTATTGTAATTGTGGTTACTAACCAGATTTTATGCATCTATAGACAATCTTTCTTTCTAATGTGTTTAAATTGTAGAGCCCATAAATCAAACCATTTGCAAGAGGCTAAAAAATTTAGTTTTTTTTTTCAATTTTAAATTGTGGGTCTTCTAAATTCTGGCCACAGGTACCGTGCAATCACCAGCGCATACTACAGAGGAGCTGTTGGTGCATTGCTTGTCTATGACACAACTCGCCACGTCACCTTTGAGAATGTTGGCAGATGGCTAAAAGAGCTCAGAGACCACAGTGACTCGAACGTAGTAATAATGCTAGTAGGAAACAAATCAGATTTACGCCACTTACGTGCAGTGACCACAGAGGATGCAAAAGCCTTTGCTGAAAAAGAAAGCACTTATTTTATGGAAACATCGGCTCTCGAGTCCCTGAATGTTGACAGTGCTTTCACTGAAGTGCTTGCACAAATATACCATGTGGTTAGCCGTAAAGCCCTTGACATGGGAGGCGATCCTGCAGCATTGCCTAAAGGTCAAACCATTAATGTTGGGTCAAAAGATGATGTTTCAGCCATGAAGAAAGTTGGTTGCTGTTCTACTTAACATACTAGAGATGTATGCAGGTTGTTTTTTAGCAGATCTGAAGTCTTTAAGGAGAGAAGTAGATCAGACTACTGGTATCACTTCAAGTTTTCATGGTGTTTTGGTATTTGTTAACCACACAGTGGATCTTGTATTGTACATTTGGGTGTGTTCTTTTAGGGTTTGAAACAATCTTCTTTTTTGACACAGGATTTGAACATTGCTTTGTTTTTTATCACCATGATGTTACCTGGAAAGGCATTATCGTAAATCTTTAATTTTGAGCATATGATGTTTCCCGGATCTTGTTGACTTGCTATTTTATTGCCTCTAAGGTAGGGGTGACAATTCTTGACAACAAAAATAATCAAATTGTGGGTTATCCCATCTAGTTGCCTAATAAACAGATTTTGTTTGGGCTTACCAGTCAAAGTAGATAGACTGTGTTCAAGGTGACTTGTTTAATCTGTTTAACCCATTTTCTACAATCCCCAACCATTGTATCATGTTTATGACTAGATTACGATAGGTTTACAACCCGTAAAAACATCATCTAGTTTGACTTGTTTAGATGAACATGCTAAACAAGTCATTTTCAAGTTTTATTTTTTAAGTATATCTATGGTTGAGGCCTTTATCACGAATAACTATATTTGTCTGTCAATGTTCAACAATTTTAAACGTACATGTTTGACGTGTTTAGAAAATTATAATGTTTCTTTTTAGTACAGATTCACATTTTTATAGATAGTTATGAATGGGGATAACTTGACAATTATAATGTCTCTCTTTTGTAAAGAATCATATTTTTATAGGTCGTTATGAATGGGGATAACTTTTATCGCATGCGATGGAGATAATATCTGCTTTTCATCTCATCTTCTTAGGCCCTCTCGTATGAGTAAGATTTTTGCTGCATATGTTTTGTACATGAATGGAGATCTAACATTTCACGGAACTAACGACAAATAAGAAAGCAAGTGTAAAGGCGTGATTGAAAATTTCAGGTCATCGTTGATGAGAGGAAATTTTTAGTTCTAGTGTTGGATGCAAAAAGATGACCCGTTGAAAACACAGCGATCAACAGACTCGAACTGGCCATACATACATGCATACATTTCAATTTCCAAACCATGAGCATTGATATCAAACACAAAAGATTCAATGAATGTTCAACCTGATATTAACATTCATAAGTACACATTACTCCAGACAGATCATCCACTGAGTGAACCGACAGAGAAAAGGTCTGTACAAAGTGGTTCAACCGAGACTACGGTTCTTTTTAACAGTTTGTTAACCGTCACATCTCAGAAAGTAACAAAACCAAGTTTCCATATTTACCATAATTTATGAAAGAGAAGGAGCGACGACCTCTCTTTCACTTACATATTTATATCTGAAGACAAACAAGACGCCTAAACTGTTTCAAGGCTTCTTGTTTCTCTTCTCATTTCCTCGGGTTTCTATGACTCCTTTGCTTTTGCTGCAAGTGCGGTTGATTTGCAAATTGGGCAGGTGTTCTTCACAACCAACCACTTTTTCACACATTCAACGTGGTATTCATGCCCACAATCTAGCACCCCGATTTGTTCTCGGTCATCATAATTAGTCTGTAAATATAGAAATACTCGAATGAATTAAAACTGTTATATAACACAAAATATGGTCATGGCAGTTCCCTTCTGCCTGAAAAGTACATGTAGTTATAGAAAGAAAGCCGAGATACAAACTCACTAAAGGGAAGGATAATCGGGATAAATAACCGTAATTCTAAGTTTAATCTTGAAATAAGATTTTAAGCAACAAATAGAAGCCGAGGCCTGGCACCTGGTGTTTGTCCCCACCAATTTGGTGCGGGTTTGAGTCTCACAGAGTGGGCAATAGGTGATTCTAGGAGTAGATTATAGGTGGTGTGTGCATTTGCAGTTCAAAAATACCCCAACAAGGAGAAATGGGGCAATTGCTTAATACAGGTAAACCGACTTTGGGTAAATTTGTATGTGAAGTAACCAATTTTTTTAGACTAGATAAAACCATTATTACTCTTTCAAAAGAAATGATAAAACCATAAAACTATCAAATTATTGAAAATTTATATTTTAGGTAATCTGTCCGGGTTAACTTAGAAGATTACCTTGAAAAGTTTCTAAAATCTTGATGATTAAATATGACATAACAAGAGTTGGTTACCAATAATAGAGATCGGACTATTGGACTGAAGTTGGAGACCTTGTTATGCAGTTTGCACAAGAGAACTATAGAAAAGTTAACGCTTTTTTATGACTGCGTAAAAATTATTGTATATAAGTAAAGAACAGTTTATCAAGATCCCAGAAGAAGGTAGTAATAAAGACCATGGTAATAAGCAGTAGAAACTAAAAATGAAAAAATGAGTTATAATTCATGAAATACCTGACAAATTACACAAGAATTAAGTTCTTGATCAGCAGAAGATGCATCTTCCGGTTCAGAAGATGATGTGGATGTAGCAAAATATCTGGTTTTTAGATGTTCTAAAATAAAATCATCTGACAGACCTGAGCCAACACTACCGATCTGTTCCCCAAGTGCAAGAAGCTCCTGCATTCGATGAGAAAGGTCGCAAGAATGACATGAAAATGGTAAATTATCATCTATATGTATATAAATATAAAATAAACCTTATTTAGATATGCCTATTTCCAAATGAGATAAAATTGTAAAAGTAAACCGTCTTTTTATTTCTTGAAATGCAACGCGGGTTATTTCATTTCAAAACAAAGTGAAATTTTAGAACTTGCCTCGTAAGACATGTGATCTATGTCCAAACGCATGTCTCTATGCTGATCAACCGAGTTTCCTACTTCATGATAACCAGAAATATCAAGGATAGCAACACCCTACGTGTCAAAAGCATGTAAGTTAGTATAAGCATGAGAAACAAGCATATGAATACCAAAATAACTCGTCTTAAAACGTTCCAAAATATTAACAAGATTTCATTTTTTTCATGTGTGTGAGAAAGAGAGAGAGAGTATGCTACATCTTCAGGGAGAACCCTCAAATGGGGAAAGACCTGATGCCTAGCTGTCGCCTCAACCATGAGCTCCCGTCGATGAGGCCTAAAAACCCTAAGTCCAGTTGACTGTGTGGGACCCACAAACCTGGGCCCGGGCTCAATACCGCTCTGAAAAGGATTTACAGTGGTGTTTGTTGGAAGCCTGCGTGAAGTTGACGCTAACTGAGAATGAAAGTCTATATTAAGGCCTTGCATTGGCGGCATTGGTGGCGGGTGGGTGAGATTGTGAGGACCCTGATGGGGCGCGATGGCTGTCGGGTGCACGAAAGCTGCAGGATTTCTGTTGCTGGGTGTGACTTGATATCCATGTAAACCTATATTTGCAGCCTCCATACCACCACCATTTATGGGTCCTGATTATTTTCGGGTCAAATAATTAGTTTTGGATAAAAATTTCATACTATATGCAGTAACACGGATATCTACAGGTTAACTAAAATACTTGTTCATCCCTTTCTGAAACCTTATTTGACTGGCTTTTACGCACGAACCATCTCTACTTATTTCACAAAATGCCATCTTTGATCATTTTATCAAAACTAGTTCTTAAAAATTGAACTCAAGCATCCTATAATCTTATTATTACAATTTCAAACAGCAGAAGCACATCCAAACAAAATTTTCTACTGCCCGTTTTCTTACAAGTGGATTATCTAGATTCTGAGTATCCATTATAGAATCATTTCACAACGCACATCTAAACACCCCTATCATCATCTCACTTTATTCTAATCATTCCAGTCACAGTGATCACTTTGAAAACGCACATCAAAGTATCCCCTTCTAGAACAAACCTTTGATAATGCAAACCAGTCACTAAATCCGTCACAATATGCAAATTTGATTCATTGGGATTACCTTGGAGATAAGGAATGCCAGGACCATGATTCCATGAAAAAGCACCGCCATCATTACCATTACCACAAAATTGTTGATCAAGCCATGGGTTAGGAACCGCCTGAAGCGGTTGACCACCATAGTTACCAGGGATCAAATGACTACTACTATGAGTCAATGTTGGGTCAATCCCAACAGCACCCACACCCCTATTTCTCCCACTTCTATGAACCGCTGGTTCCATGACTAACGATGGACCATCCATCATTGTTCCTTCTGCATTCATAGGAATAGCAGCTGAAGAACTCGAGCCTGGTGTAGGATAAAAATACTGAAAATTTCCCGGGAATCCCTCAGCATTCTTTCTCTTAAATCCATCCATAAATTGACAGTTCTCAAAGCTTCCACGATTGCTAGAAAATGGCAATTGATCTTGCATCCCATGATTAACTGCAACAGGGAAAACTCGGGCACCAGTAGGCGTTATAAATACATTGCTAGCAGGATGATGATGATCAAGATTGTTGAATTGAGTGATGCCATGTGGCAAAGGTCCATGATTTTCTGGCATGTGTTGAGGATTGAAACTTGTTCGGTTCCCGGAGGGTGGTAATATTGTGTGGTTATTAGTAGGTTGTGGGAAACTTGGTATTCCAGCATAAGGTACCACACAAGGTTCTGGATGAATATGACCATGCTCTGTTTCAAGCATTGGACCCGTATACAGTATACTCCGCTGCCCCATGTTCTCGAATGACGAATTGCAAGCAAATCCTGATTAATCAAGAAAGTTAGATTGTATATAGTTCTATTTTATATGAACTTTCAACTTTGAACATGTCACATAGATATAAATCATAAAGCTAACATAAGCGATATGAAAGGGTAGCATAACTTTCTGTAAAACTGCAAAGTCACCATTGATGTTAGCACACTCAAGAACAAAAATTAGAGGGTTTTTATAATTTAAGTTGGAATTGATCCGACAGAAAAGGAAGTGTGGCATTTATGTAGGTATAGCATAATGGGAGTTGTTACATTTTTTAGAGAAAAATCCAAAATGAAAGAAGATGCATTTTAGTTATGGGACAAAGGGAGTGTTACTAGCATGATAGGATATGCAATACGTAAAGATACTTCAACCTTTTTGTTAAACAGGGATGTTGTTTAGATGAGTCTGTATACAAACTTCAATTCGAAAATTTCAAGGTGGGTCCCTTAAGGACACGTCTACCAACATTGTATCGTGCGAAATTTGTTTTTGGATAACCTACCTAAAATGTTGTGCATTTACAAGCATTATCCATAAAGTCGGTAAAATGCACTATCCGGTTCTTGTATAACCTAAATCAGTTAATACGACAAAGAACACCGATAGGCAATGTATCATATGAGCCAAACAAGGCTGCAAACGTTGAGCGGAGTGCAAAATACTCGCCTACACGTGCATTAAATCAATTTATGTAAATGCCATCTAAATGTTATTCAATCAAAAGAAAACTGCAACATATGACAAATAGTCTAACTGATCAACCACAACTAAATTGTATAAAAGAATGCTGGACAATACGTACTCCTTTGTGTTCATAAACAACACCTGCGCTACAACTCACATACGAATTAAGAGGGGATTTTCTCTAGTTGTCTTTTTTCCCAAAATAAGTGGTACATTTGAGTAGACGGTCGACCGGTTGCTAGAACACAAACTAGACCGCATTTCCAACATTGCAGCTTTCATTCATAACTTAATTTAACAACTTAGAGACTCTTATCAAAGGAATTAACACAACCCTACAAGAATCTAAGAATATTCATTGTTTCCAAATTCCAAGCCAAAAGTTCAAAGCTTGTATATTTTTGTTTCCCTAATAAATCAAACCTCCTACCTTAATTTCCACAAATCTTTTAACAGCAATTAACAAGAAGCACAAGAAACACACAAGTTACAATCTTGCAATCGGCATTTAACAAAAACAAATTTGCATGTTATGGGTTTAATTTCATTTCTTCATCTTGCAATTTTATTATAAACATCATAAACAAATTCGCAGTTCCCAAAACAAAATCAAACAACTACCATCGACAAACAACATGATTTCCCATGAAACCCACTTCCTAAAATGAAACAAAACCACAAATTTTTAAAATCAAAAAGAAAAAGATTGTACCTTTCTATCATCAACGAACCCCAGAGCTGGTATTGAGTTACCAAATTGAGCCAAAAAGCCTAACAAAAAAGCCGATCATCAACACATTAATAATCGGACGAAAAACCCTTATCCCTAAAGCAATGATGATCGATGTATGTTCGAACAATATCAAGTTTGTGGCTTTTTATCTACTCAAATACTTCAAATCGAAATTTATCATCAAATTGAAGAAAAATTGGGGAAATTAGAGGTGAATTGATGAAGAACATACCCTAATGAGGGTTGATCGAAGCCTTGAAGATGGTAAAATCGATCGAGATGAAATAATTTGGGGAGAAAGAAAGAGATTCTGATGAATATGAAAACCCTCTTGTTGTCTACTTATTATTATTATTATTATTATTATTATTATTATTATTATTATTATTATTATTATTATTATTATTATTATTATTATTATTATTATTATTATTATTTATTATTGTTATTATTGTTGTTGTTATTATTATTATTATTATTATTATTATTATTATTATTATTATTATTATTATTATTTTATTATTTTATTATTATTATTATTATTTATTTTATTATTATTATTATTGGAGTTACAACAAGAGGACAGACGACCATAAGGAATCTTGGTGGTGGAACGAAAATGTACAGGAGAAGATACGAATTAAACAACAAAGTTTCATAGAGCTTATACGCTGTAACAACGAGGAAGAACGCCCGGAGCTAAAAGATAAATACAAGGAGGCTAAAAGAGAGGCGAAGAAATCGGTGTCAGAGGCAAAGAACGCGGCGTATGAGATGATGTATAACGACTAGAGACGAAAGAAGGAGAGCATCACATGTTTAAGTTAGCCAAGGCAAGAGACAGCAGAAGACAAACCCTGAGAATTGTGAAGTTTATAAAGGCTGCGGATGGAAAAGTTTTGGTGAACGACAAGGACATCAAGGGGAGATGGAAAACTTACTTCGATAACCTTTACAACATAAACAACCCAAATCAACAAGCTGAGATAGATAATACAACTCAAACAACACAACAAAACAATTGCTATTGTAGAAGCATCACAGTAGACGAAGTTACGAGAGCTATGAAGAAAATGGAAGGGCTAAAGCGGTGGGGCCAGACAACATACCGATCGAAGTGTGGAAATGCCTGGGAGATGAGGGCTCAAATGGCTAACAGATTTATTCAACACTATCTTTACGACAGGGAAGATGCCGGACCAGTGGAGAACCAGTGTTATAGTCCCCATATATAAGAAAAAAGGAGATGTACAAAGTTGCGAAAATTACAGGGAATAAAGCTATTGAGTCACACGATAAAATTATGGGAAAGAGTTATTGACACGAGAATTAGACGAGAAACTCAGATAGCGTCAAACCAATTTGGATTTATGCCAGGACGCTCTACGACAGAAGCAATACACGCCATAAGGAGGATAATGGAGAAATACAGAGAAAAGAAAAAGGACCTCCATATGGTATTCATCGACCTAGAAAAGGCCTATGACAGCATTCCGCGTCAACTAATTTGGGAAAGTCTACGACTTAGAAGGGTACCAGAGAGGTATATCCAAATAATCAAGGATATGTATGATGGGGGCAAAAACGTGTGTGCGGCCCCAATCGGAGACACAGACTTATTCGCAGTGGAAGTGGGACTCCACCAAGGATCGGCACTAAGCCATTTCTTTTCACAGTAGTGTTGGATGAGTTACCAAGTCTATACAGCAGCCAGTTCCGTGGTGCATGCTCTTTGCGGATGATATTGTCTTAATATCAGAATCTAAAAGGGTGCTTAACGACAGCTAGAACAGTGGAGAGCAGCACTAGAGCGCAAAGGTCTAAGGATAAGTCGCTCAAAGACATAATACATGCATTGTAACTTTAGTGGCGAGGCGGAAGAGGACACCCAAATCAGTACCCAGGGTATGGCGGTCCTACAAACGTCTAGGTTCAAATACCTGGGCTCGTACTTGCAGGAGACGGAGAGATACACAGCGATGTAGTGCACCGTGTTCAAGCAGGATGGTGCAAGTGGAGAGCAGCATCAGGGATCCTATGTGATAAGAGGTTTCCAGCAAAACTAAAGGGAAAGCTACATCGAGTGGCAGTACGTCCCTATGTTATATGGAACAGACTGCTGGGCCATAAAAATCGCACGAGAAACAAATGAGGTAGCGGAAATGCGAATGCTGAGGTGGATGTGCGGTCACACAAGACTTGATCGGATAAGAAACGAAGTGTTTCGACAGAAGCTAGAAGTGGCCTGTATCGCAGATAAAATACGAGAGGGAAGATTAAGATGGTTTGGGCATGTCAAGAGGAGACCAATGGCGGCACCAGTTAGAGCAGTAGAGAACATCATCTTAGAGGGTAGAGGAGTAGAGGAAGACCTAAATTGACGTGGGATGAGGTAATTAGACGAGATATGATACACTGCACCTCTCTGAGCACATGATCGAGGATAGGACTGAGTGGAGGCGTAGAATTAAAACTAAGGACTTCTAGTTCGAACTATAGGCAAAAAGGGTATTCGAAGTCTGGTTGCGGGGCCTGATGTCTAAGTAGCCCATATCTGCCCTTTAACAGTGATTCTGCATGCACCTAGATATTTGTATGCTGTGTTGTTTGGGTTTATTGTGTACTGTAGGCTATGTGTTGTGTGATTTATTGTATGATATCCTGATAGCGATATGGCTTCTTTGTATATTGTATGCTATGTGTTGTATGAGTTAGTGTGGCTTGTCTTGCTATCAGTATGCCCTTGCTACCGAGTCGGGGTCTCTTTGGAAGCGGTCTTTCTACCTAACAAGATAGAGGAAGACTCGCCTACACCTACCCTCCCAGACCCTGCTCTTGAGTGGGATATACTGGGTTTGTTTGTTTGTTGTTATTATTATTATTATTATTATTATTATTATTATTATTATTATTGTTGTCACCGTTGTCACCGTTGTCACCGTTGTCACCGTTGTCACCGTTGTCACCGTTGTCACCGTTGTCACCGTTGTCACCGTTGTCACCGTTGTCACCGTTGTCACCGTTGTCACCGTGTCACCGTTGTCACCGTTGTCACCGTTGTCACCGTTGTCACCGTTGTCACCGTTGTCACCGTTGTCACCGTTGTCACCGTTGTCACCGTTGTCACCGTGTCACCGTTGTCACCGTTGTCACCGTTGTCACCGTTGTCACCGTTGTCACCGTTGTCACCGTTGTCACCGTTGTCACCGTTGTCACCGTTGTCACCGTTGTCACCGTTGTCACCGTTGTCACCGTTGTCACCGTTGTCACCGTTGTCACCGTTGTCACCGTTGTCACCGTTGTCACCGTTGTCACCGTTGTCACCGTTGTCACCGTTGTCACCGTTGTCACCGTTGTCACCGTTGTCACCGTTGTCACCGTTGTCACCGTTGTCACCGTTGTCACCGTTGTCACCGTTGTCACCTGTTGTCACCGTTGTCACCGTTGTCACCGTTGTCACCGTTGTCACCGTTGTCACCGTTGTCACCGTTGTCACCGTTGTCACCGTTGTCACCGTTGTCACCGTTGTCACCGTTGTCACCGTTGTCACCGTTGTCACCGTTGTCACCGTTTCACCGTTGTCACCGTTGTCACCGTTGTCACCGTTGTCACCGTTGTCACCGTTGTCACCGTTGTCACGTTGTCACCGTTGTCACCGTTGTCACCGTTGTCACCGTTGTCACCGTGTCACGTTGTTGTCACCGTTGTCCCGTTGTCACCGTTGTCACCGTTGTCACCGTTGTCACCGTTGTCACCGTTGTCACCGTTGTCACCGTTGTCACCGTTGTCACCGTTTTCACCGTTGTCACCGTTGTCACCGTTGTCACCGTTGTCACCGTTGTCACCGTTGTCACCGTTGTCACCGTTGTCACCGTTGTCACCGTTGTCACCGTTTTCACCGTTGTCACCGTTTCACCGTTGTCACCGTTGTCACCGTTGTCACCGTTGTCACGTTGTCACCGTTGTCACCGTTGTCACCGTTGTCACCGTTGTCACCGTTGTCACCGTTGTCACCGGGTCACCGTTGTCACCGTTGTCACCGTTGTCACCGTTGTCACCGTTGTCACCGTTGTCACCGTGTCACCGTTGTCACCGTTGTCACCGTTGTCACCGTAGTCACCGTAGTCACCGTTGTCACCGTAGTCACCGTAGGTACCGTTGGTACCGTTGGTACCGTGGTACCGTTGGTACCGTTGGTACCGTTGGTACCGTTGGTACCGTTGGTACCGTTGTACCGTTGGTACCGTTGGTACCTTGGTACCGTTCTTCTTACCGTTCTTCTTACCGTTCTTCTTACCGTTCTTCTTACCGTTCTTCTTACCGTTCTTCTTACCGTTCTTCTACCGTTCTTCTTACCGTTCTTCTTACCGTTCTTCTTAACCGTTCTTCTTACCGTTCTTCTTACCGTTCTTCTTACCGTTCTTCTTACCGTTCTTCTTACCGTTCTTCTTACCGTTCTTGTTACCGTTCTTCTTACCGTTCTTGTTACCGTTCTTCTTACCGTTCTTGTTACCGTTCTTCTTACCGTTCTTGTTACCGTTCTTCTTACCGTTCTTGTTACCGTTCTTCTTACCGTTCTTGTTACCGTTCTTCTTACCGTTCTTGTTACCGTTCTTCTTACCGTTCTTGTTACCGTTCTCTTACCGTTCTGTTACCGTTCTTCTTACCGTTCTTGTTACCGTTCTGTTTACCGTTCTTCTTACCGTTCTGTTACCGTTCTTGTTACCGTTCTTGTTACCGTTCTTGTTACCGTTCTTGTTACCGTTCTTGTTACCGTTCTTGTTACCGTTCTTGTTACCGTTCTTGTTACCGTCTTGTTACCGTTCTTGTTACCGTTCTTGTTACCGTTCTTGTTACCGTTCTTGTTACCGTTCTTGTTACCGTTCTTGTTACCGTTCTTGTTACCGTTCTTGTTACCGTTCTTGTTACCGTTCTTGTTACCGTTCTTGTTACCGTTCTTGTTACCGTTCTTGTTACCGTTCTTGTTACCGTTCTTGTTACCGTTCTTGTTACCGTTCTTGTTACCGTTCTTGTTACCGTTCTTGTTACCGTTCTTGTTACCGTTCTTGTTACCGTTCTTGTTACCGTTCTTGTTACCGTTCTGTTACCGTCTTGTTACCGTTCTTGTTACCGTTCTTGTTACCGTTCTTGTTACCGTTCTTGTTACCGTTCTTGTTGTTACCGTTCTTGTTACCGTTCTTGTTACCGTTCTTGTTACCGTTCTTGTTACCGTTCTTGTTACCGTTCTTGTTACCGTTCTTGTTACCGTTCTTGTTTACCGTTCTTGTTACCGTTCTTGTTACCGTTCTTGTTACCGTTCTTGTTACCTTCTTGTTACCGTTCTTGTTACCGTTCTTGTTACCGTTCTTGTTACCGTTTCTTGTTACCGTTCTTGTTACCGTTCTTGTTACCGTTCTTGTTACCGTTCTTGTTACCGTTCTTGTTACCGTTCTTGTTACCGTTCTTCTTACCGTTCTTCTTACCGTTCTTCTACCGTTCTTGTTACCGTTCTGTTTACCGTTCTTGTTACCGTTCTTGTTACCGTTCTTGTTACCGTTCTTGTTACCGTTCTTGTTACCGTTCTTGTTACCGTCTTGTTACCGTTCTTGTTACCGTTCTTGTTACCGTTCTTGTTACCGTTCTTGTTACCGTTCTTGTTACCGTTCTTGTTACCGTTCTTGTTACCGTTCTTGTTACCGTTCTTGTTACCGT